>NW_019379654.1:877076-939481 GCF_000648655.2 Copidosoma floridanum
TTTCAACATTTATTTCTACTTTATGCTTAACTTGATACTGGGAGGGAAAAAATAAAGATGAGAGATAAAAAGATTTTTTAAATTTTATTTTATTTTTTTAATCACCGTCTTGCGTTTAAGATGTAGTATTAATCCATACGTTTGATGTAAGTATTTTTTCTTCTTACATGCACAAGGAAACTTGATCTTTTGCGAGGAGTTTATGTGGTTTTCAAAATACGCAGCTAGAAAGAGACTTGGTTGATGGATTGGTTGACAAATTGCGATGTTTACCGGAAATGATTTTTGCGCAACAAAAAGAAATTTGCAGATTATTTCGTTTTACGCCGGTAGTTTACTTGGTTTTATATTTTAATAAGGCTTATTTTAATGAGGTTTCAGATGTAATTTTATCTCACTTGAAAATTTCAGAATCAATCATTGTTACTAATTACCATAATTATTCGTGTGCAACCAGTCGTTTTGAAACAAGTTGGACAGATAAGTTAGTAACCTTTAAAAATTTTTAGGGGTGAAATGGATTCTAGAGGTCACATATTCTTACTCGAACTTATGTTCATAGCCCAACTTAAACGAACATTAAGTTATTTTAGTGAATTTTAACTTTCTAAGTTAACATTTTAATAGTGAATGATTAACTAATGGATATTTCTATTGTTTATTGAACATTTTTTCAAAGAAAACATCAAACCCAGTTTTTTGCTAAACTGTTTTTCTAGATTGTTGGACTCATTGTAATGTTTTTATAGAATGTTAAGCTTCTTGCATTGGTCTATGTATTTTGAGAAAATTAAACTGTACCTTTTCTGCATAAAATAATTTAAGTGATCCTGAAAAACTAGGGAAAAGTATGAGCCTCCATGCCGTAAGTTGGCTCATACGTAAATCGAAAAAAAAGGTAATAAAATAAAACTTTGAGGGGTTGCTGTATTAGTCCAAATATATCGCCAAGTAAATTTTGAGGTGGATGACACTTAATGAATCTCAAAAAAACCTGTCATCGAAAATACTCATATTGTACGATATAACAATAAAGCAAAAAAAAACTCTAAACAGGGCCAAACAACGTGATTGGGGGTCCCAACGCATTTATAATTTTGCCCAGCCAGTGCACACTCTTCGTGTGGTACAACGCATCCCTCGCCGCAAGTTTCTCTCAACTCTTCGCGATCTTCTCCCACCCTTCCATCCCCATACTCCTTCTACCCTTGCCCTTTCGCCGCACCTCCCTTGTCCGTTCGTGTTGTATAGTATATATACCTGCACTTATACAAATACACATGATGCCTCTCCCTTCCCTCTCACTTCTCCTCTAGCTAATGCAGCGGTGAGTAGCGTTTGCGCGCGCAACGACCCCCACTGCGTTGAAACGTGCTTATTCTGTAGGAAGCCAGCTATATGGTCGGTCGGAGAGGGTGGGTAGGAGGGGGAATGGTTGCTCGCGTATACGCGGTGTGGAGAGCAACGTGCGCGCGGGGGCAACAGTAGAATCATTACCAAGCAGGATCTCGAGAGAAGCGGACGTGTTATCGTGTTGGCTCTCTTTCTGTGTCCCCGTGTGTTTCGCGCGATACCCATAAGAGTTCTGAACGAAGTCAATTGTACGTTCTCTCACATATTTGTACAATAGAAATTGTTTCGGCTTCGTTCGCGCGTATCGCACATTTTTTTTCCATACAGTGGTGTGTACGTGATATTTTTACACTTTGCAAATTTAGCAGATACATTGTCGTATCTTGCACAGTTCGGCATTTTTTGTTTCTGTAAAAATTTTTTTCTGTTCTGTTTTTTCTGCACCTCAGTTCTTTGGCGTGTAACGAAGAGAAATACTTAAAAAACTGTGATTTCATCTTGCTGTTTCATTGACGCGCATTGACATAAGTTAAAGTCAACTGTGTACACATAAGCTTGTGCAGTGACAGTTGTGCGACGATACACGCAAAAGCATTTACTCTGCATTTTTGTCTTCACTATCAGCTGAAGCTCCGTAATACTGACTGTCATTTTGCGGGATTTTTTTTATTGAACTCCCACACCGTACGTGCCATCAACCCTTTTGACGCTGGACAATCAGACCCAAGTACATTAGAGTGAAACATTAGAACTTTCGAGTGTAACTCGCAATTTTTTACCCCGCAAAGCTCACTTCAATTAAAAAATCAGTGGAGTGTACAGCTAAGGCAGAACCTATGGAAAGTGATCCTTACGAAGATCCGCCCTATAGGAGATTTCGCAGGTGACTTTTGGATACGTGTACACCCAGCATAACCGGCTCCAGCAAGCACTCAGTGTACAAACACGGAAGCGCGTGCGCCTAAGTTCAACCACGTGCCGCGCGTAATCATCAGATCACCGACACGTGTTCCACACAGCACGTCAGTGGGAAAAAAGATACAAACTTTTGCGCTGAATTGAGCGGAGCGATCGGGATTGGAGAAATTTAAACTCTAAGCTCGATCTTAGATTAGAGGATATTAAACTCGGACTTTCCAAAAGTGCGAGTGTGTTTTTGACTGTTTGAGAAAATTTAAAAAATACGCACACCACTGAGACGTTTGGATTATTGAAACTTTGACCAAGTCGAATTAGAAACAAAAATGGCCATCCCTATTACGAATCCTTCAGATGAAGAGGAGCTTTACCGCGTCAGGCAACTGTATTTGGAAAAGCTGTTGCTGGATGTATACAAGGCACTGCAGAACATAATGGTCATCAGAAGCGCCCAGTACGAATACTTGCAGTCCAGGAACCGTGAGTATTTTAGAAAAATTTTCTCACCTTTATTATTATTTTTTTTTTTTTCAATTTTTAATTAGGGTATGTCGTGTGATGAATACTTTGAGTACGACGTGATGTGACATAAATGTTACGATACTTGAGGTGTGTGTAATATGAATCAAGACAGAAACATTTCTGGGGTGCACTTTACTTTTGGTATCGATTTTTTTATTCATTTTTAAGATTTTTGTGCCACATAATTAAAAATTTTTTATGAAAAAAAAAAAACTACAAACATTAAGCTACAATGCCCATTGGTGATTTTTTTGTTAAATTTCGTGACTACGGACATAGCTAAATAATTCTAATAACATGAAAAACCATGAATAATTTAAAAAAATACTTTAAATTTGATAACACCCCTAATCAGTATCATAAATTGAAATAGATATTTTCATATAAATATTTTTCAACATTTATAAGTTTGGAAAAATTATGCAAGTGATTAAATAATTGTACTGAAGTAAAAACGGTTAGTTAAAAAAAAGAAAATAAATAAAGGGTTTCATAAACCATTAAAACTGAAGTGCAACTACATTGTACGGCATTAAAGTTTAGCTTGTTGGAAATTTTTTCCACAAGCTATGACAGGAGTAAACATATTCAGTATACTTCTCGGGGAAAACGAGTAAGCTAGAACTTAACTAAATTTTATAATTAAAAAACTCAATTTTATAAATAAAAAAATCGAAAACATGAATTTAAAAAAAATTTAATCTCCCCATTCTCAGCCACGGTCGCGTAATACTTGATTAAGTGCAGTTGAGCGCGGGCGGTTGGTGATCATTGACCGTCGATCGACGGTTCCCGCCCTGCACTGTAGTGATTATTATGCGCTCATTACGTGTCACGACAACGACCGTCAATGGCACTTCGTGAAACATGAGCAACACTTGATCGATTCAGTGAGACAGGAAGCAATAAAAAGTTCTACCGTTGCGTGTTCGGTGTGTTTTGTGCGGTAAACATCGGC
This sequence comes from Copidosoma floridanum, assembly GCF_000648655.2. The sequence continues at coordinate 880,828 of NW_019379654.1, forward strand.
GCCAGGTAGTATTGTAATTACTTACGTCTAAGATAATGCAAATGGTTTGTTATTGTTGTTAACATAAAAAAAGCAGGTTACTGTATGCGAGACGTAATGAGTTATCTAATAGTCAACGACGCGTGTTCGTACACTTGACTTTGGCATGGATCGTTAACGTAACAAGCGCTTTTCTCTTGGTCATAGAAAACGAGATAGAAAAAATATTACGCACGCATTTAGTGACGCGTTGTTTTGTTGAATAATCGAGTATTAACTTGTTCCTGTAACAAACAGACCGCAGCTTTTTTCTTGCAAGAGACGAGAGGTATTGAAAACGCGATGAGGACATTGACACATCGTACAGTAGTATTTGGAAACATTGTTTATTTTCCATGTGTTCAGGCACTAGAAGTGTAGAAGTTCCTTTTATGGCGAAAAAAAATATTTCAATTAATGATTAAAAATAGTGAAAAAAAATTTTTATTTGCTTATGCCAGTGCAATCAGCTGTTTCTAATGATAAAACTAGCTTTTTTTTTTTTGTAAACTCTATACCTTTTTTTCTGTACAATCTAAAAAAATTTTAATTGGATGATGTTCTGCATCATACATCATTGCAATGAAATTAAAGTCAACGGACACTTGAAACAAACTCAGCCATCGAGTTAAACAAATCATCACATCAATTCTAAAAACACTTTGATTCGCCGTTTTATTACGTCCCAATGCAGCCTCATCAGCAAAACCAATGTGGAATCTCACAGTTTCTCAGCACTAGTATTTTTTCTCTTTCAAGACCACTGTAAAGTCACTGATCTCAAAACTGTCCGAACACAAAAATTACGGATCGGTGCGCAAACTCGTGAAACGTAACAGCAGTCAAGTGATTCACGCGTTCTTGAAATTCTTGCGCCTCGCTGCCGAGCTCCAAATAAGAAATAATTGCGCAAGTCTATGAATGATTCAAGGAAAACGCGCGCGCTCCGACAACAATGGCGGAAATAAAGAGCCGAAGTAACTGTAGTTCACGCGGAAATTGACAAGTTGCCATGTCTATGTTTGTAACGTGTGCTGTTTTTTTTTCTGAGTCCAAATCAGTTTTTGAAAGCTGACGGTAAAAATTGTTTTTTTATAACATTGATTCGAGTGCAGGATTGTCTTTTGTGCTACAAGAAAAGCTTGCTCGTAAGATAGATACTTCTCGTAAAAGTAATAGATAGCGAAAAACAGGTTTTCCAGTAAGTACAATCGATCGCGTAAAAATGCCAGACGAAGAAACACGAGCCGCAAAAATACCTGGCCATACGGTGTACGGACAATAAAAAGTGCACTTGGGGAAATCAAATTTGTCCTGAGGCTCGACATCGAAAAACCGAATGCTCCGCAGTTCGCTGTTCACATTACGGTTGTATTATTTCGCAAACGACGCTAAAACTCCGCCGAGCGCGATAATTTATATCCCCATACTCTTTTTATCTCACACACACTCTTTCTCTCAGGTTGTATACAGAAAAAAACACCAAAGACTGCAAGAGTGCGCATATATAAAAGACGAGAGTACACAGAAGAGAGAGAGAGAGAAAGAAAAACACATGTAACGTGTGGGTGTGTGCGAAAAGATATACATATACACACTGGGTAGACGATGTCCGGCCGTGACCCTGCCTGGCTTCTCGTTTTTCTCTTTTCTCCTCTCTTTTTCTTCCTTCGCTTCGTTGGATCTTGTTCGCTTGCTCGGTTGCTTTCATGCACTACTCCGACCTATCTTTGCGAGTCGGACGCGTGTGCGTATGCATTAAGTTTGCACACATGCACATGTCGCGAAAGATGAACAAGTAGAAACGAGAAGCAAGTTGACGGAACGATGGTATAATATATCATATTAGGTATCAGAAGTAGCGCAACTGTATAATAATAGCAGAGTCGGTTCAGTATGATAAAGGATGTAGAGCCACCCGTAAAAGCTTGCGTGTATGAATTCGATTTTTCTTTATAGCGAGCGAATAAAAAAGGACACACAAAGTATATAAAATACTACTGTGCGTCTTAATATCTCCCGTTGTCGTAGAAACCGGAGCTTTGTTTCGAGCTTCCATTTATTTCTTTTTTTTGCTCGTCCGAGTGCAACCACGAAAGGAAAGTTATGTCAAGCAGTGCACTTTCTTTTTAGCTTCTTCGAGATATGATTTATAAGGCTGACTTTGTATTAAGTTAAGAATCCAAGTAATATGACGTTGGTAGACTTAAGTTGTTTTATATGTAATATGTCTTTTACTTGAAGGTGAGGGAGGGATGAAAATTCAAGTATTACATTTGTCAAAAGTGTAGCTTTTTGTACCTTCAATATTTTGATGGATTAAAAAAAAAATAATAAAACAGAGGGAAAACTTATTTGTTGGAAAGATTTTTCTAACAACAGATGAGGAGTAATTGTCCACCATAGGTGTGCCGAATCTTTTCAATTAGAATAGAAAAAAAAATTTTTAGTCCAAGTTTCCATACGAAAAGTGTATCGACAGTAAAATATTCTACAGTATACTTGAAAACACTAAAATATCTAAACTTCTGCTACTATACTTTGTACTTATTTTTAATATTTTTCTATTTTGATGTATGCATTTGTAGTGTGGCCATTTTTTCCACAAGACTCGAGCCTATCGAACTATGAGCAGTTAGTATAATTAAGACCACGAGTCCATTTTTAACCAATAAACCGCTAATAATAACACCTACTGAAACTGATATTAATACTCCCATCTGGTAAAAACTGATATGCTCCGAATAGTATGGAAAAAGTAATGATTGCAACGATTCCCTAATCTCCTATTGCTTTTTCTCGTCAAAGCTTGGAGCTAATTAGGCAAAAGATATATTATGTTGATTGGGCAATAGGGACGAATAAATTCACATTCCTTTTTTCCCTTTACGTGCAGAATAACCAAAACCACGAGTTTATGGCTAGTACACCGAGTGACGATACTCATATATGTACACAAAAAGTCTTCTATTTTTGCACGCTGGCACGAAAATAGTGCCAAAAAGCTCATGCACACGTTCTGAGGGTCAACAACCATATAGTTACGAATACTCGGGACCAAGAAAAGCAAAACACCGCATTCGAAAACACCGAGGGCGCAGATACTCGCTGTTGCATCAGATCTGCCCCCCTGCTCTCCGACGCACAGGGAGGTTTGGTCTCTTTTTCTCTCGCCCTTCTCTCCCCGCAGCTCCTTCAGGGCACATTTATTTATAGAAACAGCTGGCGTAAAAGCCCGACCCGAGCCAAGAATTTCGGCCCTCGTATTTCACTTGGTTTTCGCGCGTGCCATCCGCACCCGTATTTTCGCATGGCTAGAAATGTGCCTATGTATACCCATCACGGCTTCTCGCGTTACGTACATGTTAGAAAAGCCTCGAAGCCTCTCACCTCGTCCGTCGCTCTCGAAGAGTGTCAGCGGCAAGTTTCCTCGAGTTCCTTGGTAAGATCCGCCGACTGATTGATTAAATGATACTTTGCGTGCCGAAGATAACAAGGATGATTTTTTTTATTCTTCTTATTTACTGGTAGCTGCAAAAATTATTTATAAGGCCGAACTAACATACAGCCATCCTGACACTGCGAAATAAGAGGCTCGATGCATAAAATGAGACTCATCGGACGGTGATTGACAGATCGCTACATTTCTGAAGTAAAATACAGTTTTTACATTATCGATTCGTCAGCCTCGCTTAACTCCCTTGAATCGCAAAGGAGAACGAGTGATCGACTACCTCATCCCCCTCTTTTCAACTGCCTTAGACGTCTGTAACTTTGATCACAGTAAAATAGTATATGATCTTCCCCGTGACGTGTATTTTCGCCCTCGATCGAGAGAAAACGATCATCTTATGTTCCACTCAGTCATTTTTTTTGCATCCTCACCCACCACGAGCTGCATTATTTACTCCAGCCACTCCACACACACTCTTGCACAAATGACAGCAGTAACAATAACAAAACTGAGGAATGTCCAATGACGATGAAAACGCACTTATAGGCTCTCCAAGTTTCATGAAACATGCAGCCAACTTGTTATTGCGGAATCGTATTCGCGTATATAACCCACATCAAAAATTCATCCTACAGTGTCGTGTGGACACTGACGGAGTGTTTTTTTATCTTTCTCTCACAAGAGGGAGGTGTGCATGGGTTCTCGGTGCGTATCGATCAATTTCGTCGTTGTTTTCCCTTTGCCAGGCCACTCTACCGCGACTTGCTTTTCGCGGTAATACGATGAATTTTTGATGATCGGATGATTATCAGCTTGCCCTGCGGTACCTGATAGTCATTAGCTATGTACTAATACAGATCGATTTTTTCGATTTGTATTTGTTATGTTTAGTATTCTGACGTAGCGACACTTAGCCGGAAAAGAACAGCGTTACTCGTGGTGTCAGACTAGCAAAAACTAATCGACAAGTTTGCAGCCCTTAAAAAACTAAGTACTTATGTTGTCCATATACATCTGTCCACGATAGCATTTTTTTACCGTGCTAATAGTACTATTTCGGATTATTGCGCATACAGCAATTACACTGCACGATTTAAAATACTTGTACTCGCTAACTAATGAGAAATTGATGAGTACACTATATTACAGCTAGAATTGGGTAGAGAAGTGTAAAATATTCATCAACTAATCACTATTATCCACGCGTCACGTGAGAGTTTTTCCAACAGTTTGTCTCTCAAGTATATAACAAGGCACGTTTTTGCGCAGAGCAAGCAAAAGAGCGATTAGAAAAAAAGAAAAAAACTTACATCGACTGAATATCAATCGAGTGCATATCGCTTTTGTTGACGATTACGTATGCAGCACCAAGTTGTGTTTCCTTCGTTTTTCCGCTAATGTTCTCTGCGTTTCTTTATTTTCCTTTGTTTCGACGGGTGTAGTGTCAGTACATATACACACATACACTCGCACGGGCGTAATTAATGCGCAAAGGTAGCAAAGTGAGCGATCGTAACCAGTCGTATTTATGCGTACAAAAGATACAAATACGGGAATCATCGCATCGGGAGATAAAAATGCGCACTCGAGCGATAATAGCAGCACCTTGGCATCTTCCTTCTGCCACTATTATACCAACCATCATTCTCGGTGGAAACGCAATCTTCACCTGTGAACAACGAACAGACAATTTTTCCAATCCTTACGGTCGTTGTTGCACGTATGAAAATCTGAGTGTGCAGAACTAATCAAAAAAGAATTGAATGTCATGGGTAAGTAAATTTACGGCCACGTGAATTTTCAAGAGTCTCTCGGAAAATAAACTTGATATTATATGTAAGAAGGTAGGAGTAAGAGGAAGAGAATATAATACATGCACGATAAATTACTGTGCGAAGATATGCGTATATGAAGAAACGCGCACGAATATTATAGTTGTATTGGATTTGGCCGTATAATATACAGTATAGCTCGTATCTTTTTCTCTCTTTTTTTTGCATACACTTTTCTCATCTCCAGTGAACGTGTACATGCTGGGAAGAAGTTTCAGATTCAATTTTCTGCAGGGGATTCTGCGAATATAAAGAGTCGCTGGGAGAAGGGAGCACAGGTCTATTCCATGGGAAGACGAAACTTGGGGGTCCGACGGATAGCTCACATGCAATAACGGCAAGCCGAAAATCGATTTACGCTGGACTCGAGTAGATGTTTACCGAGTGGTTTGCTATCGGAATTTTTCGTTTTCTTTTATTCAGTGATAAATCGATTAGCATGATTGCAACACTTCTCAATTCAACAGCAGTACTATTACGTTTGCAAATTAGCCTTCGACAATCGATCATTAGTATGTATCATATCAACCCACGCGGAAAGTTTCATCTCAAATAGGCCGATTTCGTAATTAATCGACCATCACACTTTACGGCTAGATAAGAAAGTGAATTTTATACGAGCAGTACATGTAACATAAATGTATTACGTGCGCAGCTATTAACTCTTTCTCAACAGAAAATTGATCACCTGGTTACACACGTGCGTGAACATGCCTTATTGTTCTAGTAAAAACACGGAAAAAGTTAGTGAATCGAGTCACGCTCGATCTTAATGCACATGAACACAAATTCATAGAAGACAGTAAATGGAGGAAAGATTCTACGACGAGCATATATATTTCATCAACAAAACACTGTACTATCACTCGCAAACCGAGCACGTCATCGTTTCCCTAAGCCACAATAAATAATCAGATGAAAAAAAGAGCGCAATGCGATCGACAGAAAACATCGACGCGACCGTTTCGCGCGACGCAAACAAACAATGATTCCCCCACTACGATTAGTGTAACGAATAGAGAGACAAGAAAAAAAAAAAAAAATTCAAAAGTGAAAAAAAAAGAAATAAGCAGAAAAAGGAATAATAAAAAAAAAGCGAACGGACGCACACACACACACACATACGTAACTTGCGCCACACGCATGAAGTAGTGCGTCTAGGTACTTTCTCGCTCGCGGATGCACTTTTTGCACACACATACATACACGGGACAGGAGGCGAGAGGAGGCAAGTGTGGCGGCCTTGAGCGAGGCTCTTTGTGCTCGGCTCGGGAGATACCAGGCGAAGAGTAGCGCGCCAGCGAAAGGACAACCAGCGCTGCTCGCTGTGTGTACAACTATACTTGCTGCAGCTATGCGCGCGGCGTGTGTGTCACAAGCGGTCAGTCAGTCGGTTGTATACGTGAGAGTAGGGAGAGCTGGCTCTGTCACTTGTATGCTGGGCACTGTACATCGATGATGATCGAGAGGGAAAACAAGGCTGCTGCGCTGTGGATGAGTAATTAGAGAAAGGAAATCATCGATCGGTGCAGCGATTTTTTTTCGCATAGCGTATGCCTGTGTACTACTCTTTTTTTCTTATTCAGTATAATGTCCATTCGAAGCACAGATCCTAACTCATACGAAACACGTTGTGTCCAACGATGGCGTCATTACAAGCGCGCGTTGTTATTTAGAAGGATTGCGAGATATAAAAAAAAAAAAAAAAAAGCTGCGCAGTTAGCTCCTGCTCGGCAAAATCGGTGAATCATAAGTGCAGTCGCGTGGACCGGATCAATTTTCCGTTAAGTACAAGTTCTCGCACTTGGCTTTTTCGTTTCGTGGAATCAACGAACGACGCTCTGCAATTGGCCAGCATCGTCCATAGAAATTAAAAAAAATGGGGTAGTGGAGGGAAAAGTGAGAAAAAAGGGTCCAAAGACAAGCGATTACTTTTTTTTTGCAGGTGGATAAAAAAATATGAATCTGAGATTTCTGATGTAGGTACAGCTGATTTCTTATAATTTCGTGTTTTTTACTGTACTGAGTACCAAGAAATGGAGTGCCGATAAAAGGATGCTCCATCTTGTGTTCATTGTTATTTTGGAAGATCTATCTTCGAATGCACGTTATGACGTATCGAAAGATTTCTCCAACTTCAATGCACGTGCTGTATTTCGAATCATCCATGTAAGAAAGAAATAACTGTTCACCGATGTAATTGGATTTTTTTTTCAATTTATAGTGTCCCAATATCCTTCGACGTATCAATTACGATGTTGTACCGTTACACACTCAAACCCAAGTGCGGTTGATAAAAGTGACGCGAGTATCGCTACAGTACAAAGGGCCCGGTTCGCGCGTGCGATGCAGTTGTGACTCACGTGTGCTCTGACACACGTGTGCGCTTTGGTCTACCTACATAACACACGTTCGTTCTTACATGCGTCGAAAAAAAGGTCTCGATTACGGTGCCTATCGTCTAGTTTTTTTTTCACAAACGTACGTGTACTAAAGACGATCTCTTTTCCAAGTTCAGGTACATGCTGGTATCTGCCACATGCGCGCACACTCTGCTACTGCACTTTTTTGCGAATTCAGATAGCTCTGCCTCTCTTTTTTTTCTCGTATCTTTATAACCCTTACCTTCCCATTTGAACATGTGTATCTCTCTGTCTCTTATTTCGAGGTCATAGGGGCTTTACTTGTACATTTTTCCTCGGATCGGTCACAATTAAAATTTTTTTTTTTTTATTTCCATCGGTGAGCGGATGAATCAGTGTGTCGCTTGTTTACGCGTAGCGTAACGTAGTACATTGAGACAAAAGAAAAAAATCGTTGAGTGCCGTAACGTAATCTCTGCAAAGCGATGCAGAGAAAACTTAGTTGTCGCATGATAACAATATGTTATGTGTTGGTAATAGTATACGTGGCAGTGCAGCTATGTATAACGTTGATTATCATACCACTAAAATTTGAGGTAATAAATAGGTTTCTCCGTACGATGGAGTATAATAAAAAAAGTTTAGCACTATCGGGCGAAGCTAATACTTAATTTTTCCCTTTGTGTCCTATTGCTGCCATTTCCCACGTTTTTTCATTGCAAAAGGGCATTTAACTAGACGCATCGGCCAAAGATAACCATATCATGGAGGAAAACAATGGGCTGATCAATCGCACGAATTAATATCAACAAAAAAAAGTCTGGAGAGGAAAAAGGTAGGGTGTTATAGGAGCAGGCGCATCGCGTTAGTGATCAGCGAATTAGTGACGATTAAAATATTTAAGCGTACCTACATGTGCATGTGCACATACGTATACACTGCACAATGCGGCTCGGTCATCTTTGTTCCCACTGTAATGAGTGTATGTATAAAACCTTAAGTTTATATATAGTATAAATTGTGAGTATATATGTGTGCATGCATATGCATGTGTGTGAACGTGTGAGAGAGGCGGATTTTCTTTGTTTCGGCGAGCGATGCATGGCAAATTAGTCGTACACACGTAGTACACACTCGTGCGACTTTTCGCCTATATGCTTATATATATGTATATATCGGTACAAGCTGCTTAAGCGACACTTTATCAGATTAATATAATTTTTCCCTACGCCCCAACTCGTCATCATTAACTCCCAAGTTTGACATCTATTCTTGAGATTGTATCATTAAATTTATATTTTCATCATCATCATCATCATCATCATCATCATCATCATCATCATCAACATAATCATCATCTAATGTCAAGGACGAGATCAGTAAAACTTACACGTTATCATGGACTCACTGGCACCCCGAAAGGTTGCTCGACCACTAAATTGACAGTTGCGGAGCATTTTATTTAATTTACTTTCAGTGGTACATGCATTCACGTAAAAGAACTCGTTATATTAAAATTGTGCGTACCTAGATACTTGGTTATCACGCAGTAAGCAGTTTGTCTTTTAAAAAACAACATTTGTTGTCTGACCATCGTTGACTTGTACTACTTAACCCCCAAATTAACGATTTTCGTGACTGAAAATGATAATGCTTGCTTGTTGATACTTTCTTGCTGAATTCAAGTTTCGTCCCAAAAAAACGAGTGTATGCAAGAAAGAAACGCGTCAATCCATACATCTTGCACAATGATTTGACAGACTTCGAAAAGCTCCAAAGCCGCCGACGTAGAGAACGAGACAGATCTCACAGTGCGTGACCTGTAAGAGCGAGCTCGGTCACGCTTACAAATATATATACATTGAGCGCGCGGTGGCTCAGTCGGCTAGGTCGTGGATTGGCACGCGGGAGACCGTGGTTCAATTCCCGGCTAGTGCGACTTTACGGGCAAGTACCTCTGTGATTTTTCACATGTGCTTTTTCACCACGCAATGCTCCTCGAGGAGGGTTAGGCGACCTTCTCGCAGCACAAATAGCCTCATTTCTCCCTACCCCCCTCCTAGTAATGGGAGGCCTCCCATCCCTCATCCCTTCCTTCTCCCAAGTGCTAAGTGCCCATAGTAGTGCCCTTATTAAAGGAGCTGGACGTAGAGCACTATAATATAAAAAAAAAAAAAAAGTATATACATTCCGTCTTTGCCTCGCTCTCGCGAATTCGCCCCAGATAAAAGTAATCGCTATGGTCAGACGCGCGGTCTGCCATAGCTCAGTAGATAAAGCGCGTGCTGTCTCTTTTTTCTAGTTGTGAGGGTATAAATACGTATACTCGTCAGATAAGAGTTGTCGGTTTTAGTGTGTGTTGGTAACTCTTTCGCGATGTATGGGGGAGATGAGCCCACGTTCGGTGCTTTTTTTTTAAACATTCACGATATGGTGGACAGAGTCGGTGCGGTTTTGTTGAATCGCACTTGTATGCGTAGCCTATTACAGTTTCGAAACGCGAGCAGTTTATGTAAATCAAGCTTTTTTCTCTTTGTCTAATTAAATCAATGAGACGATTTAAAAAAAACTCCAGTGTATACATTTATTACAACTGTGCTGTGTCTCTTTTTGCGGCCAAACAGAGCGTTTTATGGTATCAGCGTTTAACGAGCAACGCATGAGGAGATAAATTTTTTTATCGTAGAGAAAAAAAAACCTGTGGTGTTGTATACTGCAGCGACGACAAAGAACCGCGCCATGAAAGTGACGAAAGTTTATTAATAGGACAGGGTGGTAAATCCGAGGTTAAAAATATATACACATACACTGGCTCGTTGAAACGCCATAGAGCGAGAAACAGTTCGCGGTGGGTATGTAATTGCGGAAAAGGAGGTCGAGCCGAATAGATAATAAATGCATTCGTGGAAGGAGAGGCGCTCACCGCGTTACGTTTTTACAGCTGTATCCATCTCTGATTTTTTTTCGGCCTCATAAGTAAGCATCGCTAGAACGCATATTTATGGATATACAGCTATGCGTGTAATAGGCTTTATCGGAGGTCATGGCGCTCGTACTTATCACTTCTGCGTGTGCTGGCTCGCTACAAACTATCATTAATCCAATTTTTTTTCACATAAATACGGATGGCTTTTTAATCAGTTTTATTGTGGATGGATCTGATTTATAATATCTCGACTTGAGTTTATGTGATGCCTCGCTGTACTTTGTATTTGTGAGCGTCTCTACAAAAAATTCGTCAATACTGACACTCACTTCATTATTTTTAGGATGGTAGTTTCAAGTTTGTAGTTCAAGCATTTTACAAGTATCAAACAGATTGTATACAAGTGTGGTCAATACATGCCCAGAATTCTAGCATAATGTTTCAAGAAAGTCTTTATGGCCAAACAAAGTAAAACATGAAAAAAGCATAGAATGAAATAAATAATAAAATTATGATATGATATAAATATTCAAAGTTTATAATAGAGCAATAGCACTATACTTGATGTGCACGCAAGGTAACCATAAACAAGCAGTATTGTTGTAACCTTGTTCACAAAAAATTCAACATGAAAAAGATAAAATACAACACATTAAAAAAGGGATTTTTCTAAAATTAGATCACATAAAAATGGTAGTAGTACACATTCGAACATTAAAAATAAACTTACTGTGCTCAATAATTGTGGTTGGAAAATGATATTTTAGATTTTAATTATTGTTTATCGATTGAAACATTTCATTTTATCATTTTAACTAAGTAACAAAATTTTTGCAAATTCTTTTGCATGTGTATGAATGTCGAACTCAAAGTATCTAAAACATAAAACGCTTAGCTCTTCTAAATCTTTACAATTTTCATGAACTTACAGCTCGACTACCACGCCGACAGTCCTCGGAGCGCGAGTCGCGCGACCAACAGATGTTGCTGGTTGACTCGGACCTCTCGCGACTACCACTGCCAGACCTAGTGCTCTCCGCCATGCAACAGATGCCACCACCACCACCCCAGGTGACCTCCTCGGCACCCAACAGTCCGACCCGCGACGCGACCTTCCAGTTCCCGGAGTGCGGAGGCATCGCCAGCAACAACACCAATAGCAACACCCACAGCAACAGTAATTTAAGCAGTGCAAGCTCACTGGAGAACATAATTGCCGGCGCCAACATATCGGCTATGATGCCATCGGCGATGGCACCGGTGCCAAGTCCGAGACCAAAGCCCCGTAGGCGCAGGCTCACGTCCGAGGGATCATTGCCGGACAAAGCAGAATCGAGGCTTGAATGCAGCGCCACACACGGTAACTGCTGCGTGCACCATCTTGCCAGTAGCCTAGACGAGAGGGAGTGGGCGACCGTAGGGGCTAATCTCAGGACCATCGCTGACGACTTCCACGCAGCTAAAACCAAGGTTGGTTGACTTTTTTTTTGTAATTACGATTTTGCAAAATGTATCATGAACAGTTACTAAAAAAAAAAAAAAAAAAGAATTATACTTCTCCCTACCTCCAAAATATTTAAAAATGAGTATTCCGTTGTTCTCGTCACTTCTCGTGCGTCCACGGAGTGCTAAAGAGCATTCGCTCAGTCCGAAAGGGTTGTTACGTTTATGACGACAACACGTTTCTCGCGACAAGTAGACGAAGAACAAGCGAGCCCTTTAAAAAACCAATGACCCGACAAATGAGATTTTGCCACGCCAGAATATGAAGCCGCTACAGTTCGTGAGGGAGGGAGAGGCTTTAACGGTCTTCGGAACGAGCTTTTATTGTGCTCCGTGTACTCTCTTATTAGCGCGACTCGTGCCGGACCTTTTGCGTGCCTTGATCGTCGTAAATGAGCCCTAAGTGCAAAGTACGGTAGCGCGAGCCGCGCACAACACATACACCTACTTATGGTATATATCTCGGTGGATTCATATTCCATGATATTGTTGCGAAGCTCTACACTTCTCAAGCTACTGTAATTTCCGATTTTATTGCTTTTGGGCTCGGGATGATTTCTACGAGAACGCGAGAATCCGCCATTGTTGTATTTCAGTAATTAACTTTATAGAGGGTAAGGGTTTTATTTGAAAAAAAAAGCTACACATTATTGTCTTCATTATTTAAAATGAGTAGAGTATTATTCAACAAAACGACGATCAATAGAAAAAATAGGAATTGACTAGAACCTAGAAAAAAGAGAAATTAAATAAAAAAAAAAGGAGAAAAAGAAGACGAAGAACACACAATAGAATTTAAGTAGAAACAGTCAGTGTCTCGTCGGCGCGGCTTATCAATTAAAGCTCCTCCCTTCCGATCCCCGCGGTGCTAAGAAGACAAGAAGAATAATGGTTCTTGGCTCTTAGAGGGGAACCCGGTAAGGGAGGGTCAAGTCTCATTGAAACGGCGAATCTTTGAAATTACTCGCGAACGATCCCCCCCTCCAACATGAAGAAGAGAGAGATTTCTTCAATTTCACGGCTGTCTTCTTTCTTGCCCCCTTCCTTCGATTACCAGCACTTAAACAGTAATAATTAGACGCCCCCAGGATTAGATCGTTCTCGGGACTTTTCGAAGGCAAGCTGAGCGGAGTCTCCGGGATTAAAACAGATAATAAAAGTACAAGGTGAACGCTACACTCGCCCTCCTTTCCATTTCTTGTCTCTTTTTTTTCTTCACTACGTTATTAACCCTCTTGCACTCCACAGTGAGTATGAATCATTGTAGATTGACCCTGTCAGTTTGAAGTCGGGAACATTAAGGCTACCACTCACTCTATTGTGTAGTTCAAAGAGACTTTTTCATCGGAAATGCGGATATTTTCTCATTTTCTTACAAACGAACCGCGTTTTTGGAAATAATTGGTCGAATGAATTTATGGAATTGGAAGCGGAGAACGTGCAAAACAGGGAACGTAGACCGATAATGCATATTTGATCGACGAGCTGCTTATAAGCCACAACATGAGTGAGGGGCGACGGGGTGGTGTATGGGTACTTTGTGTAATACACAGTCCCCGTGGTGTTGATATTTATGGCACCCCTGAGATCTCCCAGGGCCAAGGGAATTCGATAATGCAATGGCTTAGGTCGAGCCTAGGCATCAGCTGGCAGCAAGTGTTTCTCTCTATCATCCCATACGATACAGAAGCAATGTATCGGGCGGGACGCGCTCTTCACGGGAAAGTTGAATTCTGTTATATAAATATACGGAAGGCGCCGATTGACTTATTGTACTTATTGACTCACAGAGGCCGTCAAATTTCACGGAATCGACATCTTAGTGCTTCTTACGTCGAAATCATTTCGTTTTCGCGTCGTAAAAAATGTGATCGATACAACGCACGCAGTTCCTGAGCGGATTTAATTGCATTGTAATGGCTCATCCGAGAAGCTATACGAAAGTAAAACCCATCATCAGTTGCTCGCACTTGGTATTTTATTGAATAACGACGGCATGGACGAGTACAAGTGCAATTAGCCACGCGAACTTTCTCGCCAGAAGCTCACGCAGCTCTCCCGTTCTTTCTTCGTTAAGAACACGTGTCACTTGACGCTGTCGTCGAACGTGAACAATTTTCTCATTTCGATCGTAAAGGGCGTGAGCGACGTTTTTACGACAGGCCCCACATTCAATATCTGCGACTAACGGTTCGCACAAAGGTATACATTAAACACTAAAGCAGCTTCTTCGACCGACAGTTCGGGAAAAAATCACAGTGGTGTTTTCAAGGCCCAGAGTAATTACCCTACGCCACCGTACCAAAACCTCCTTGGCTGATCGTTTTTCTTGTTTGTTTGCCGCTGAATGCACGTTTAAGTCTAGTACATACACCATGTATAATGAGACAACTTGCGTGATGTTTCACCTTCTGTCGTGCATGTACACTGTTATTATCGTTATTATTACACTTATTATAGTCGCGTGCAAAATAAGCGCTAAGTAGTCGTCGGGGTACTTTTACGATTTGTTTTGCGTTCATGCACGTATGCGTGTATAATACAGGCGCGTCACGGATACTTAAGCCGTAAGGATATAAGCATTGTAACGACTCGGAAACAGCAGTTTTGGAAAATACCTAAAGTTGAGAGAAAGAGGAGAAATAACAACAGTGAGGCCAACGATCGCCGCGCCTGTTTGCAAGAATCCACAGGAACAAATTGCTTGACGCCCAAACGCATAAAGTGCAGTTGTGTTCTTTGTTTCCTCGTTTCAACCAGAAAATCGTGTAGAACCGAGCAGATGTCTATATTTTATTTTATCAGCAACTCCAACTGAGTTCCCTAAGAGGATTGGAGTTTGGTAAAACGCACATATATATGTATATTAATCTAAATAAATTTTTGTGAATTTTAAATGATTAATACCATAAACAAATTAACACTATATTAATATGTTTTATGTGAAGACATATACATATTCCACACCAAGTCTTAAGACTGAATTTGAGTTTAAAAACCTATAGCAAGAAAAAATTTTACTTTGCCTTTCGACCTACAAGACTAGCTCATAAATATATCGTTGACACCTTTGACTAGAAAATATATGGCCAGGTAGATACTCGCACCAATGTATGCTCGACTATCACAACGACAATGTCATCAGTAGGATTAAAGTAACGTGTTTTATGATGGTACATATGCACAATATCTACAAGTATTTCGCTCAAACTGATTTTTCCTGCCTCTTTCCACGAATTCACTGTCAATCATCTATTTCTCCGTCGTTTCACTTGAAAACGGTGTTGTATACAATGCGCGCAGCATATACAATCTACTGTGAGATGGAAGAAGAGAGTGGAAGGGGGGGGGTTAGGTGTCATTTTCGCGCTACTGTTTACAACTCCCAACTCTCGTTTCCCCCGGTACTCGGTGTATTTGCCCAGTCAAGTGGAAATCGAGCAGCTCGAGTCTTCAAGGCGTCCCGGAAACTGCATGGAGAAAACGACTAGATGCCGATATCTTTCTCTCTCGAGAGAGTAGCTCCTTCCACTCCCTTTCACGCTCGATACTTCCTCGGTTGGTTATGCGTTCCACAGTTAGGTGGAAAACTTTGAAGCAATGGGGAGTTCGCGTAAACGCCTCGCGCCGAGGGGCGGGTGTATTGTACGTACGTAGGGCGTTTTGGAACGAAGATTAATGAAACAGTTCTCTCGGTGCAAGCTAGTGAGCTGCCTAATGCGTCGCGTCGTACGTTGGGTGTGTGTGGTACGTGATAACGCTGTTGATTTTGCCGAATAAATGGATGGACATACGAACACTCGAAATGCGGCTAGAGGTGATTAATGAGTATTTAGAAGAAAATTCGTGATAAAATTTTCATCAGGTCTGCTAAGGCTTATTTTAAACGGCGGGGGAGTATAATCATCATTCCCCCTGATGATGCGAGAAAAAAGGTGGCACGGAAAGTGAATCACACGCGGGTGTTATAAATCTCGCCGAGTTTGTTTTCGTAGTGGCCTATGGCGTTCTGGCACGGGCTGCACTTGCCATCGAAAAAGTCAAACACGATTAACTCCTTGCGAAATTAGAGCTACCGCGAGCTGCGTGTATTTTCGTCTGCCTTGGCTACACTGTGTACTCCCCCTTTTCTGTCTTCGAAGGAAAGAGAATCAAAATAAAAGAATCAAACGAAAACGAACAGCAGAGTGCAAAAAGGTAAAGAGAAAAGAGGCTCGTGCATGCGCGTTGGTTCAGGGAAAGGGGGAAGATGTCACGCGCAAATAAGCCACGTATTTGCAAGTCATTGAGAGAGATACACAAAAATTATTATAGAGTCCATCGTGAAAGAAAGTTGTAAGACGTTTGAGTAGTCAATGCTTCATTGAGCGGACAATATTCAATTTTTTTAACCATTTTACGTTAACAGGTGATAAATTAACAAAGGTCATAATAAGCGCATCCTTAAGAAACAAATGTAATAATGTAATAAATGACTAAAAGATAATACATATAATCATACGAATGCCAATATATTCCAATATATCCCATAAATTCTGGCGTGTGAGATGGTACAAATACACTTGCACAGTGTGAATACCGTAGTATGGATATTATTTCGAGGAATGAGATGCTAAAAGTAGCTTGTCGAGCAGAGCCATAGGGAGAAGACTAGAGTGTGCTTATGTGCCGTCATATGTGCCCCCTGCGTTTCATTTGGGTGATGAATGTTTGTGGGTATGGACGCGATCGTGCGAATGTACGTGTAAGGAGAGAAATAGGTAATTGGGAGAATTTGAAAAACAACGTGGAAAAAAGAACTTGTTCCGTGTTCGAGTTTGGAAATTAAATGATCTGTTTATGAGACCGTTTGCGTCAGGTTTTTTCTAATTATTATTACATATTCTATAGATCTATAGATGTCTTGTTGATAAATATTGAAAAATATAACATGTTATGTCGTTACCATTATGTTGAAACAAAATAGAATATTACAGTTTCCTATTTTTCTGATGTAAATTTTTTTTTTAAGGCCCATGTTTAGGATGTATAATTATAAGACTTTCATAAATTTACGCACTACAAATTCATTATTAGTTTCTTCTACAAATACTGTATCCTTTCTTTTGAAATTTCATAAGATTCACAATAGAGATTCACGCCCGAAGGAACAATGGCAAGTCGCATCTGAAGGACCTTAAAAAATCCTCCCATCAGCAAAAGATCTACTAGCTTAATGGTAACGGAGTAAAGTGGAAATGGCACATGCGAGCGTAAACCACGGAGTGACACCAAAATCAGGCTCCTTAGCGCGCGTAAATCTCTTTAGGCGGCGCGTGGAAAGGAGCGACGATAAAGACACACCACGTACAGCTACCTATACGCACCGAAAGACGAGCGAGAACGATCCCTTTCCGTCTCTTTTTCCACTCCCTTCGTAGAGCCTTTACATATGTATGGAGGGGAAGATGTAAGCGAGCATGTAAACGAGGGGCCCTTCTTTAAGCCTATGTATATGCAAACGTGTGTAAGGATCGGGTGAGCAGGAACCAACCCACTCTGCGAGGATATTATCTTCAATTATCTTTCCATGTGCCAGGAGGCTCCTTTTCCCTATTCCACGCTGGGCTCACTTACGCGTATCACAACTAGGTGTACTCTGTCGTGTCGCTCGTTAATTAGGCGTACCAAACGTGCGAGCTTCTTAATCGCGTGCGTGCACAAGGCGGATATACAAATGAGATAGGGGAGGCGGGCTCACCTGAGTGATTTTTCGCCGTCATTTGGGAGCAAAGTGAGCGTAAAAGACGCGCGTGAAATATGTTTGAGGTGTAATGTATTATTCGCGAGACTCTTTTTGCCATTTTGCTTCTAATTTGCAGTACTGCAGTACTCAAACTATGTGTCTTGATAAGAGTAAGAATGTTGAATTGTACAATCGATCAAAAGCCCGGTATAAACCAACGTACCACGAATATTTTATTGCAATGTATTCATGTCAGATTGCTAACCTACGTAAAGCTTTCATTCAAACTTTGACGTTTCATGACTAGTTGTTTAAATGTATATACACATCATAATCATTTTAAAATGGGCGTAAGATCGTAGATTTAAAAATCAGGACGCTGTTTCGACTACGATTACCGATTTTTAAAGTTATCTGCGATCCTTGAATTCAAATTACAATTATAATCAATTTATTGAGGACTGTCGACCCAAGGTTTAAAATCTGACTAATCTTACAGAGAGAGAGGGACGCTGAGCTGGGACTGCTAGAAAACAATGAACTAGACAAATTTGTGATTTTTTTTTCATAAACTCGCTCTCGGAACAATCAAGATCGATACCTAACGAGTCCTCGAGACACCTTCGTAAATACATGCACTCATACTTAACACTTTCCAACTATCCCAACTAGTTACGCACACACACCTTGATCGTATAGCACCTCAGGCCTCTTTTTTTCATCCACGTAGGCGCAGCACCTCCCTCTCTCTCTCTCTCTCTCTCAACTGGGTTTTACTACGCTTAGGCTCATAATTATCCTTGCGCAATGACTGTACACACAAGCACCCATGCCCCGTAAACTCGTAAAGCCTCGGGGCACGCGCGCTCACGCTCTTTTACACCGATCCGAGTCCATTCGCGAACGATCTTTGCGCCATTACGGCTCTTTGGATGAGGAATATGCTAAGGAGGGGAGCGGATAGAGAAGGCTCGTACTCATGCAGGGACTTTTTCACGCATTTAATCCCAAGATTGTACACGGCCATGTTATTGTATTATAGGGTTGTGTACGCGTACAGTGTCGCACACTTATATCTCCTTTTATAAGTATATATTATGGTATAGATGTATTCGAGCGTAAATTAACGTAAGAGTTTCGTAATTTACTGGTGTAATCTATATGTGCAGCTTGTACAAGAAATATATGTGTTATGCGCCCGTTTCCAAGTCTTTGCGAGAATTAATTGGAAAAATTTTTGTGACAGATGGAATATCGGAGCTCTTATTGGAGTAGGTCGATTTAGTGTAGTTAATATGTCTACATTTTACGGTACCAGAGTAGCAAAACTGATACTTGTCAGTTATAACTTGATTACTAAAAAATACATGTATACATTTAATAGTCCTAGATTTTGATGACTGAGATAGTAATACTGATAACAAAGGAGTTTTGTTCGAGAAAGCTAGCGGTATTGCGGCATATCACCACGCGGGTAATTTTTCCACTACTTTTTTTTTTTTTTAACATAAAAATGCTTTAAAGGAGAGCATTCACATAACATGTCTGTAGCTATAAATAGTGATTTCTCTGCTGCACGTGTTATCACGCATAAATCTTCATACATGCCCACCAAGTAAATAATACGACACTCGCCCGCATTTTCGTAATACCGCGCGATAGTACACAGTATTCCCACTCGAAGTGATTCCTTATGCAATTAACGGCCTCCCCCGACTACCCAGTAGATATTCAATCGACCGTGCGATTTTCTGTGGGTCCCTCTTTTATTTATTTTCGTCCATACACATCCAAACGTCCCACTCTGCTCTGGAGAAAACGGAAAAGCAATCTCTCGTGCGCGAAAAGAAACTCCCTGGATATTAATTGACAACGAGCGTACAGTGCCATAATTCTCGTTTAATGTGACTTTTTCGCACTCCCTGGCCATGTATCTGCACGATAATCTAGGCAGTTACGTGAGTATACAAAGAAAACGCCATCGGACTCTCTCGGGATTGTGACGAAGATCGGAGGTCGAAGGGTCGACGTGCGCAAAGTCGTTTTGTTTCGCACTTTCGTGGGCGGGCGATAAAAGTGATTCACGATTATTAGCGGCTTCTTCGCGCAGGACAAATGGTCTCGATATGTGAGCACTTTTTTTTAACCTTCCTTTCCAAGCCCATACTTTCTTCTACGTTTAAGTCGCACAATGTTAAATAACATGATCCATTATAATTTTTTATTTTTTATTTATTAAATTGAAGTGTTTGAAACCTCTTTGACCCAAGTGTGATGGTCATGTTATGACGGCCTCGTACGACTGCGTAGGACCTCAAGTCCATAGTTAGTCAAATAAATTATATTTTATTTTATTCCATACATGCGCTGCACTGATAATTTGTATAACACCCGACTAAAGATTTGTCCCGTTTGTCTTATTGTTGCAGGACGCCGAAGTAGAAAAGTCAAGGCTGCCATTCATCGGGTCGAGCAGCGCCACCAGCTTGGCGGATGTTGTGAGCTCAGCGCACAGCCCAACGACTGGATCGACGGAGGGCTTACTGTCCTCGCTGATCCCGGCGCCGTTTCGAGAAACCCTCTGGACGACGATAGCCCTCTATCTGGGTTGGCGGCTGGTCTCACGCCTGCGATAGGTTCTCGGCTGCAAGGCGCCTCGCGGCCACGCCCTTACCTCTCCGTGCTCCCTTTTAATCGGACCCCGTGCTTAGAGCACTGCTCAGGGGAGACGTTCGATGAAGGAAGGGAAGATGCTTGCTTTTTTGATGATATTGGTAATCAAAAATCAACGCGATCAACCTTTGTTCCGGTCGCAGCCGACGCTGGTGGTTTTAAGGATGGCCTCTGAGGATGAGGCTTTTCTTGAAAGAAGCAGAAAAAGAGAAAGAGAGAGAGAGAGAGAGAGGCTTCGATACTTAAAAAGATGACGAGGACTACAGAGAAGACGTCTATTGCCAGAGAGAGGAGGAGAGAGAGAAAAGTGGTGAGAGAAGATATAAGCGAGCAAGCTCTCTGCAGCAATACTTCTTCCGATCGTGTCTTTTACTTTTTAACTATTGTATATACGCGCTCATCGTCCGCGGCTTTCTGGTGCTCAAGAACACAAGGCATCCGTGTGCCCTCCGATCTTATACTAGTAGGATTGTTGTTCTAACGTCGATGTTGGAGGAATCAAATTCAAAATCGACGGAGTAAGAAATTAAATAAAACAAAAAAAAAAAAAATCAAAATTCTGGGTGCTCGTGCACTTGAACACCAAAGGCCACGGCCCGGCCATGGCGTGCCATCTTTTTGCGCGATCTCGTAGACGATAATATAGTCGAGAGCAAAGGTGCGGGGAACGAGCCTCCCTTACGAAAACTCGCTTTTTGCTTCGACCATGTGTTTTCTATTTTTTATTGTTTTTTCTTGATAAACTTTTTACGCGATTCAACAAAGAAGTAATTATTATGATTAAAGAAGTAATTATATATCCTGCGCGAACTGGACCGGATGAGGAAGAGGCGTTTTTATAAATCACTGCGTTTTGTCTGAAGCGAAGCGAACAGAAAAACTAAATGAGCAAGGAATAAACATGTAAGTTTAATAAAAGTAAAAATTATAAGTAAAAAGCGTCGGGAGTTGAGTAAGGAGCTAAGAAAGAGATCCAAAGAGGACTTGAATCCAATTATCAAACGATGATCTCATTACGGATAAACAAAGAGAATTTTTTAAATAAAATAGTGTGACTGTAATGAAGAAAGATAGAGAGCGAAAAAAGTTATAGATAGTGGAGGATGCAAAATAATTAATAAATTTTTTATTAGACCAAGCGCTTGGGCGCTCAATTGACATGTGGTTAATTAAAAGTGTTAAGTACACTATAGACATAAATTAATATTTTGCTTTTTGATACTTTCGATTTTTACGACGATTGATGAGAACAACCGCCTTTATACGTGCCAGCGGCTCAAGCTAGTGTGAATTAAATTCTTATGTATATACATAAGTAAATTGTGATTTTTTAAATATAAATAATTATACAATCCCAACTAGTTACGCACACACACCTTGATCGTATAGCACCTCAGGCCTCTTTTTTTCATCCACGTAGGCGCAGCACCTCCCTCTCTCTCTCTNGAAAAACTTTTTTTTAGTAATTATTTTTAGTATTATTTTCATTACTGTAAAACAGCCAATAGTTGCCATTTAAGAAAAAAAATTAATAATAATTGAAAAAGTATATATAAATGAGTAACCCTGACGTTCGCTGACATGTATAAACGCACTGTAACAGCTTGTACATATAAATACAATTTTTCAAAACTTACAAGGAAATGGGGGACGTAGATCGCGTAATTAATAACAAATATTTCAACAGAAGTTACTTCTTTTATCGAGAAAAAGAAAGTGTGCAAAGGAAAGAAAAGAAGAGGTAGCGCGACGTTAATAATTGTGTATAGAAAGATTTTAAAAAAATGACTCTAAAATATAGAAAAAAAGCAAACGTAAGTCAAAGTTAATTAATTAAAGTAGATAATCGAATATAGACCGAGGAGCGCGGCATCTTGGATTGGCATTGCCGCGCGGCCCGTGGACAGTTTTCAAATGATCTCCGGTAGCTTAGCTCTTAGTGAGGCGCTTCTCATCCAGCTGTGTTTTACGCATTTGCTCTTGGAAGAGAAACGTCTTTTTTTCTTCTCCCCCCCCCCTTTTTTGTTTTTATTAATGTTTCTCTCCTCTAACTTGTTGCTTTTTTTCTCTCCTTTATTTTTTTATTTTTTTTATTTTTTATTTTTTTTCTTTATACTCATCATTATTACCTCCCATCCTCTCATTCCTCTTGTTCGTTTTCGTTATTATATCTCCTATAAGCTTTTTCGATGTACGCCTGTTCTATATCTGCTGTCGATTAAAAAAATTTTTCAACAAAATTTATAGTAATGTCATTAGTTTCAACGATGGTTATTCAGATTTNAAAACAAAAAATTCTGTATTCCGTGCTTTAACATTGCATCACGACGAAGCCATCGAGAAACCAAATCTTATCTGTATTTTTAACATTAAAATTAATATATAATATAAAATCGTACCGTAAACTTGTCTCTTAATATTTCAGTGTGTAGAAGAATAGTATTTATTTAGATAATATACTACCCAACTCCACCACTATCAAAAACGAGGCAACGCTTCCTTAAAACTCTTCTAGTTCTCAGTTTATTGTTGGTTTATCTTCAATCATTTTTTGTCAATACAATTGGCTCATAAGATCATATCAACGAATATGAATACGGTGTTGTTGCCTCTGTTATGATAAATTAATGGTTAAGTAAATTACAAGATTTTCATTGGTTGCTCTTTAACTATAGAATTTATTTTATAAATTTTATTAACTTGAGAGGCTGTGGAGGCTAATTATTGTAGCGCCGCTCACCATTTCGTATTTTATTCTGCTTTAAAGTAACGATATACTGAAGTATTTTTAGAGTAGAATGTACAAGTGTTATCTGATAGCGGTCATTTCACAAATTTTCTGAACATAATTATTCATGCTAGTATAAATAATTATTGTTCATAGGTTAGATTACCTCTGTATTTCATCAAGGTGCCATATATTAGTTTTTACTTTTTCTATTCTTAAAAAGATGAGTGCCCTTATCTAATAACTTTTCAATCAATTTTTAAAAAATGTTTCGAATTTTTTCACGAGTAGACACGTTAAGTTGGACATGACAAAGTAATTGTTAAATATAACTTATTTGTTCCACAGCCTCTCACAAAAATAAAATTTACAACCATAACAATAAAAAGTTTTTGGAGATGTTTCCTCGTTGTTAGCATGAAAATTGCACAAAATTTTAAGAAAAAAATGTTCTCAGTGATGACATCCTTAAACATTACAACGTTGTTATAATTAATGTGATTTTCTGTCGTTAAAGTCTACTTCTTCGGAGATAAAAGATCGAACTAAAGAAAGCGCGCATCAAGTCCCTTCTTTCTGAGATTCGGTGATATTGAGATAGTTATCAAGATAGGAAAAATTAAATCTAAAGAGGATCAGTGATGCGTAAAAGAGAGTACACAATGAATATATGCATTTTTCTTGATCATGTAAAATATAATCAATGTAACAAAATAAAGTAAAGGCCTGAAGTGAGAAACGAATGAAGTAAACTGTTGAAACGAACACATAAACGCGTGTACATACATAAAACCGCTTATTTTTTTTCAAATTTAGAATACTGTAGAATATTTATTGTCTTTGCACATACACAGTTATAGGTTTTTTTAAAATTTTTATCATTATTTTTTTTATTTTATCAAATATATTTTAACTTTCCTTTGTTTTTTTTGCGTATATAAAATATGAACTCTTAGAGTAGTAAACAGGTAGAAGCATTTTGTAGCTAGTAGTCAGCCATATGAAGAACGTAATAAACTATGAATAGACATTGATTAAAATCCATATACATATAATGGAAGAAACATATATAAAAAAATTATATACATACAAGCATAAATATATATTTTACATGGTATATTTGAAAAAAATGGCGATTATTGTTTTTGACGATAAGAAACGATTGAGGTGGGCGAGAAAATTTGCAAATAATGTTGCCAACTCTGACGACGTTGATGAAATATATCGAAGATTGTATGGAGTACTAAAAATTTGAAAATAATGCGAGATCGAAATTCACCTCTCGTTTTCGGAATGATTTTGACTTCAGATTCCATTTATTTTGCTTCAAGTTGGTTCAGTGAAATTGCTTCATCTATTTTTATTAGATTCTGACTCAGTAATGTCAATTTCGTACCGTAGACGAGATGTCGAGTCGAAAAGACAGATGAGAAATAATAAGCTGTAACTGTGACTATGAGGATCATGGGGGTAGGCTGTACCAGAAATTTTGTTAAGTAACAGCAATTATAAAAAAGTCAATTTTTATAGCCAAAAAACCTTATTATGGACAAAAAAACTATGGATAAAAAAAAAACAAATAAAAAAGTACAGCCCACCCACTCGAGATCCCCGCGCGTCAAAGCGTCACTGTGATCTCGTAAATATTAATAGATATCTTATTATAATAATGAATAATCGTATTGGATATTGTAGCGTTTCCCCTTCCCCATCCTGAACCCCGTGCCCATCCCTACCAAAATATTCCTTCGTCTCAATTCAAGGGAATTCGGAAGTTATGCTGAGAATTGAAGCCACTTGTTGATTTTCCGTGTAAATACAAAAAAACTTTTTTTCATACAAAAGCTATTTCCAGATCCCCCGTTAGTTATTATTATCAAAACAAAAAAGTAAATAAATTAAAAACTTTCAAATGATCTCTTGAAAGCATCGATTGCTGGGCGAGTTTGCATTTTTGTCGGTGTCTTTCGTCTACTGAGGTGATTTTACATTCAACTACACACTTTTTTTCGTGATTTTTTACAATTTTGAGATAATGCGACTGTCCTCCCTTTTTTTCTTCGTTTACCAATTAAAGACAAGGAAAAGAAAAATCGAAAAAGAGTACGAAAGGCACTGGCTATTAACGACCACCACAACCGAAGCGTGTTCTTTGATATTTGCGTTATATATAAATAGTTTATTATCCATTATTACATATTATATTATTAATAAATATTCATAATGATTGCTATTATTTACTATTGACTTATTTTTTCTCTGAGTATCGCATGCGTATTCTGTATTTTTTTAGGCCGAGAACAATCATTACTTTTTACTGCTTTAATAATATATTTTTAACGAAACTGAAGATTGTGGAAAAGTTTTTACACTTTTTTATTGTTTTCGTACATCCGACTAGTCTATACCAGACAAAGCATTGAGATTTTTTTAAAACGGATATTCATAATTTTAAGATGAGATTTCTTTTTGATACTCCATGCTGTTTTTTTGTATCGATTCTCCGATCACAAAACTGTTAAGCACTGTTTCTTAATACGAAAGAGAAAATGTACTTTCTTTCTTTTGAAGGAAAAAAATATCTAGAATTTTTATACACAAAATCATCTTTATCAGTATTTTACACTAATCTCGTTTTATTTTTATCCAATGCAATGCCGTTTGATTAAAAAAAATCTAAGGACTTTATTATTACAGTACCTTCCTATTTTATTCAAATTCCTTTTAAACTTATAAAGGGTTGTAATAATGTTTTCCAAAAAGGACGCACTTTTTTCGAAACAGTATGGAATAAAATAGAATTTTGTTTTAAACTTTCTTAGACTGCCTTAAGTTTGCCATAAAAGTACATCAGCGCTACGAAAAGTTCGCAATCGATTGCTACAAAAAAAAACTCCTGACTAGGTGCCAAGCGGGCATTTCGTGTCGCTCTAGCGTGTGCTCTTACAACTATTATAATTTTTTTTACTAATATTCTTTTACTTCAAACATGACATACACTTTTCTCTTAGATGTGGCTGCCAGTGATTGACTTTAGAAAACTTTCTCGAAACTTTGGAAGTCCTGTGAAAGTGTTATCTGTAGCCAAATGTCCTGCTAAAACCTTGAATCTCTTTTCATCCTTTAGTACATTGTCGCATAATTTAACCAATTAAATTCTTATTGGTTTTGTTTTTGCTTATTTACGAAAAAAGTAATAAAAAAATTTTAAATCATATATCATCAAATAAAAATTATATGTTTGTTGAGCAAGCGAAAAAACTGCGTCAATTTACTAGATTGCCTCTGAATGAAGAAAAAGTAAAATAAAAGAAATAATTACTTGTTTGCAAGAAAACAAATTGATGAGCAAAAAGAAAAAAAATCTGACCACGGATTTTCTCAAGTTGTTGTCGACACTTGTCAAAATATCTTGTGATAAAATCTGGACTTGGTAAATTTTTCAGATTTATTTCTTATTTCCGAGAATATTTTCCAAATAAGTCGCAGAAAGTAGAATTTTGAAAAGCGACTGTAGAAAATAAGAAACTTTTAAAAAAATGAAAAATTCAATTTCAATAAAAAAAAAAAAATCCATCCATCGAAATATCGTCCAGCTGACCAATCCAAAGAATCGACCAAATAAGCAGAGAGATAAAGGATTATGTAGTTGCAAGTACATTCGAGACAAGCTTGAGATATCCATATTTCTATTCTCCAAACTAAAAATAATGGACACAAAATATAACAATTTTATGAATAAAATTGTGAGTATGTGCTGTATGATGTGCAGAAATTGCGATAAATTTCTAGTAATCGGAGAAACATAAAGGCGGTCACGTGATAATCATATAAATAAACGTTCATCCCCTGCCCTCACTTCTTATTTTTGTTTTGAGAGCATTTTGCATTTACTTTTATAATGTAACAAAATTTTAAACATTTAAACCGATTATTACTTGTTTGTTTTTCCATAATTATAATTTTTGTCCTTGTATCCATTATTTTTCTCTATTTTTCCTTTTATTTTGTGCACTCAGACGTTTAATTACAAAAAAAGTTAGGTCCTTGTATCGGCTTTGTTCGTGATTATAAAAAAAAAAAAAAAAAATGGAAATCTGGAAAACGATCGATGGAGAGCACAAATGAATTGTGTAGGGTGACGAAAGAAAAAATTTAATCATGACAAAGCGATGATGAGTGTGTAACTTGTAAATAAAAAAAAAAAATAAATAATAGTAAAAAAAAGAACCATGGACGCGGGACGAAGCTATCGAGGTACGGGACCCGATCATACGATGCTGTGTTATTTTAAGTCACTAAAAGATCGTAACGTTATTGCTACTTTTATTTTATTTTATTAAACACAATTTTTTCATGTTATTAATTTTATTAAGCATATGGTTTTTTTATATCTTTATATGCGTGCACTAGTGTGCCGTTTTTTGTATTATTAATTACATTATTTTGATTATTTTTTTTATATGAACTTTTAATTAATTTTTGTCATTTTGTAATTGCGATTGTAATTTTTTTATCTGTCGATGTAGTCGACATTGTGAGTATTTGATGAAATACTGCTGCCTGCCAAGCTTCTTCTCAATCCGGTCCTCATGACTTTCTTTTTGTTTTATATGAGATTCGAATCTCTTTTTTTTGCATTTATATATACATATTTTCACATCCTTTTTTCTATTTTTATTAACTGCGAATGTTTTCTTTGCTCTTACGTCCGCTGTTCACGTCTGCATATTTGTGAGACAGCCTCAAACCGAAATAACAAACCAAGAAAATTAGAAAAAAATTAAATTTTTATGCAGTGCCGAAAATTGTTTATGAATTTTCTGGAAAGTTAATAAGAAATAATGAGCGAAGAAAAAAAAGAACTAAAAAAAACAAAAAACAGCGATATATCTGGATGTAAACACGCACGGGCAGGGGGCATCTCTCCGCTACCCGCATGTCTTTCATTGTACAGATTTTTTCACTTTTATATAGTTATAATATTGTAAACGTTAAAATGTCGATAACGACATCGACGGTTAAAGCCGTCTTATTATTATTATTTTTATTACTATTATTATTGTACTTGATTTTTTTATTGAATAAATGTGAACACGCCGAAAAAACATACAACTGTCTTATCATTCCATTCCATAATCCTTCACTTAATTTTATATGTTAATATAATTAGAATGGTTAAGATTGTTCAGGAATCACGATAAACAATGATATATTCTTAACAATTTTTTTTTCTTTTAATTAAAACATTCTTGAATCTCGTTGATCGAAAAAAAATATCACTGTTGATATTGCTGTTGTCTATTACAACTAAAACTAGATATATTGAATAGCTAGATTTTCTAAACTTTGATTGTAGTTTAAAATTTTCAAAATACAAAAAAGAGTTTCAAATGCATTCTCAAATAAAAAGAATAGCAAAATTTTTACCGTAAACAAAAGATTAGCAGAAAAAAATATAATGTATAGTCATTTTATTTTTCAAAAAATCAAGATTTATGATCTTGATTAAAAGATCTTAGAAGGAGTATCAAAAATTTGTTCACTGCATCCGTGCCACTGCATTTCTGCATAATATGACAGTCAATCGAAAGTTTCTTCTATAGATAAGGAGTAGGGGAAGGATGAGGATGAGGTGGCTGTAAGCGGGTGTTTGGAGTTGGCCCCTAATGGGTTTTCTGAGACGTGCCATCTGGGAAGCTCATTACTAAGGGATATAACCGCAAACCAATCAGCTCCCATGCGCCAATTCGTGCGCAGGAAGCATGCGGGAGAGAATGTGTGTTATGCCTGGATTTGCAAGGCGCTTCTCCAAAGTCCTGATTATAGATTAGAGTGTTCTAGCTACAAATAGTGTTGAAGCAATTCGACACTGATGTAAGTACAGTAATTTCGTAACATGTCAACTTCACATCTTCGCCCTTCGTTGGTCCTCTTATCTCGGGTATGGGTATATGTATATACTTGTGTTTAGCAGTGAATAGTTTAAGGTATCGTATAAGATTAACGCATGAATAGCGTGAGACACCATTAATTTTCTGCTAATCTATATACTAGGTAATATTCCAGAAAATTAATGCTCTGTGTCGTATGAGCTCCTGCTGCAGTTCTTATTGTGTTTATTGAGACACATTGGTTCATGAAAATAATGTAATAATAGTAATAAAAAATAATAAAAGTAAGAATAAACTATTATTATTATTATTATTATTATTATTATTATTGTAGAAAAAACATACATTTCTTGGTGAGAATCCTCAATGGCTTCATAGTAAGCCAACCAATTACATAGACTGATCAGTAAAGACTGAGAAAAAGAAGAAATCGTGGATTCTAAATTTTTCCGTTAAAAATTTTTCGACGATTCTTTCTTTCCGATTTTCAGGGCAACAATGTTTTTCTGAGTAATGTATGGATCTCCATAGGATTTTTTCTAAAGAAAGCCTCAATATCTCAATACCTCAACATCTGGCCAGCTCAAACGATTCCCACAAAAGTTCCGCACATCTAGAAAAGTCATAGGTGAAATGGAAAATAGGTAAAAATAAATGTGAGGTTAAGATCAACAAACGTAACTCAGAGGTAATAAGGATCAAGTGCTCGTAAAAAAGGATAAATTAACAAATTTCTATACTTAAAGATTATAAAATTGGAAAGCCAATGCCATAAGAATATTTGATTAAAAAACTTTACTTTACATTTGTGAAATTTTTAAGAATGGAAGCTAATATTGATCCATTAAGAGTTTTCAGATTTTGAGGAGAATTTCTAGGTATTGAGATGGAGTAACTACTAATGATGTAAAGTTATCAAGATACAATAGCTTTCATTATATTACAGTTTTTGGATTCAAAGTACTAGTCATTGGTTTAAAAA
The DNA here is from genome assembly GCF_000648655.2 of Copidosoma floridanum. Next base: position 910,926 of record NW_019379654.1, read on the forward strand.
TATTAAAAACTCATATAGACCAATCGTTGAGTTTTTCATTTCTACGAACAACCTAGGTAGGTATTAGAAGATTGAAACTTACTCGAATAAGCGTGTATACGTACGTCATGCCTTAGAGGTTTTCGCTATCGTAAATGTTTACTTTTAAATAAAGTTTTTGGCTTTGTTCTTGACAATGAAATATGTTTTTATCAACATGCTGATTCTCTCTATCAGTTTATATGAAGCAAAAATACTTTTTTTTTATTTTAAGTCATCAACGATTAACTGATGTTCTAAAATATGGTGATCTTGATCCCAACCTTCTTACAAGTAGTCATGTAATGATGTGATCGATTTCTCTCATGAAATCAAGTAAGCATGCCTGACGTCTTATGATAACTATACCATAATTATCGAGCACAGCTGTACGCCAATCATTACAAGCACTAACAATAAGCTACTTTGCTTTTCCCGTTCATCAGAGGACAAACAGTTATGCAACATGAGAGAGCTTATTTCTCGAAACCGGCTCACCGAAATCTAGCGGTGCTTTGTGATTGGCAGACAAATTAATATTGTGGCCTCACAGATATTTATGTAACAGTGAATTCAATTAAGCAACAATAATTGCGATTCTACATCAAACGGGTTGCACTCCGACACCACTAACAACATGTAAATCCATCCCCAAAGCCTTGCAAGCGCCGGATCGAAGTACATCCGAAAAAAACAGGCCCTCTGTAACCACTGCACATATTCAAACATTCAAAACGACGACACGCATGACGTGCATTACACTCCACGTGTATCCACACACGTATGTACGCCTAGTGATGTATATATGAAGGAACCGGACAAAGGGCTTTCGGCTGCCATACACGTACGCATGAGGCACACATATAGTAGTGCAGAGTGACAGCCCAGACGCTTTATAAATTCGTGCTGCACCTGTGGCTAGTAACTGCATCGAATTTTCAAAGAAGCCCCCGTATCAAGTTCTGCGTGCGTATATGCATCAAATATCTATACGCACAAAAAAAGGATCTAAAGGAGATTTCGGCTAAAAAAAATGAATTTAGTTTGCACGCAGATGTGGCCTATGTACATAGAAAGTGCAGCAGCCGTCAATGCTCACCCGTGTGTCGTTGCAGTTGCTGCATATCCATATGTAGATCCTCTGAGCGAAACTGCTGCCACCGATTTGATAACATTTACATATTATACTGCATATTCGCCTGTGGAAAGTAATAGAGGTATGCAAGCCTAAGCGAAAGCTCCGGCCAATTCCCCATTGTTGCTATAGAGCTGCTTTGAGAGGGTCAGAGTGCGTTTGATTGACATTATAGGTGACGCCCAGTGCTGACACCAGATAACATTTCTATTTGCATACACTCGATGCAACAGAGAAATTACATGTACATACACATACACGCATACGTTGATGTTCTAAGCGAAAGCTCTTGTCTCTCTTCGCGACTGCAAGCTCGATTTCTTTTTCGATAGTTAACCAATAGCATAGCCTAATATTATAAGTCGATTTGTCATTTTATTTTATTACAGATCAGCAAGATCGACATCAAAATTCAAAAAAGCCGTAGAGGAGTAAGTGGAATAGAACATTGCTCAAGCTTTGAGAGCTAGCCACAAAATTGAAAAACGTCTCTTTCCCCACATTTTTTTATTTCACTTACAAAACTGTGTTAGCTTTTTTTGCTATTTATTTAGTGTGAACGGGATTTTATGTTAGATAAATATTTTTTGTTGCCTTTTTAATAATGTGTACGGTTTTTTCCGTACAATAAACAATATTGACTTATCGAAAACGGATATCGCATTTTATTATCTGAATGTGTACGATACCGCAAGATTATATTCGATCAAAAAGCTTTCGCCCTGACAATCAAACAAATGGGTTGTTAAATAAACGATTTTTATCGTTTTATTATGGTCAAACCTAACTAAACAAAAAATACCAAGAAAAAAAGTCTTATTAACCACAGGCATAATCCTGCGCGCAAAAGATAAAAGCTATTCATTAGCTCGACTTATTACCCGAAACGTGGATTATCGAGATAAAAAGGGAGCAGTCTAGGGTGCTTTTTTCTGATTTTTTATTTTCTCTTCATCATCCTGACGTGAGCTTTTTTCTCTCTGTTTTCATTTTCGCGGTGCTCAGATTTTCTATCTATGAGAAAAAAAAGACAGCGCGTTTGACGATCAATCATGTGCACACCATATCGTCCCTCGACTCTTCTGCATGCATACACGCACACGCGCACGCATTCACAATATCGCTCGAGCGGGATTGCCTTTGATTACACGTCATTATGCAGGGGAACTTTTAATTTCAATATACTCGCCTCTCGCAATATATGTACATTCGTATATACACCCTCTCCCTCCCCCACGTTGTAACATACGCTCACGGTGGACGAGGCATCCATAACCGGATTTCTTGCGTATTATGTGCCACTATAGATGTTACAGCGTCCGGATTATGTCTATACATATGTGTGAGTGAACGCAAGTGAACGTATGTGTAAATGTAAAAATTTTTTTCGTTTTGTTTTGCGTGGAAAAAGAGGGAATTACTCACGAGAGCTTTTGCATATACATAGGAAGTATCGGACATTCGAAAGCTAAACGGATTTTCCCGGGGCTAGCGCATTTACATGAAAATGATACGTTACATCACCATACGTGTGGTGCACGTTTAGTTTATCGCCGTAAGCCTTTTAGGCTGGGTACAGAAGTCACGGGAGAAATTGATTGTTATACGGGACGAGCTTTTCAAGCCTCTGTGCGTAACAAGCTTTTAGTTACGTGCTTTTGTTTTCTTTTTTCTTTCTACTCTTTGATGTGAACCAGTTGTTTCACGCAAATGTTAAATTTGCGCAGAACCACTTTTCCCGGCGAAAGCTCGCGTTTCAAAGGCTTGAAGTAATTATTTTTCGAACTTCACCGCGTAATTGCATCGGATGTGGACAACTCGTGTAAACGAGATATACATTTATTCGTGGGAAATACTAAAAAAACACACGAGTAATGTATTAAAAATTTTGTGAGGAAAAACTTTTGATATTATTGTTTGAGCTATTAGCGTTATGAAATATCAGCTAAATAACCTCATCGATTCTAAATGTATTGAGAAGTATGGAAAAGCTAAACGTAAATGACCTGCGCATGATAGAAATTCATTGTGAAGTGTGAAAGAGCTTAAAACCCGTAGCAAGAGCAAAAAAAAAAAAATCCCTACAAGCAACAAACCCGTGATTAAACCCCACCATTGCTCGCTCATAATGTACATAATGACAATGGGAAGCACTTCTTTGTTAAAAAATGGGAAGGCGTGTACCTACTCGCTACGGTTAGCCCTTTCATCATCATTAGAAACTCTGCACTATATCTCCTCCCAGACATAAAATGTGAACTCTCATTTCGCAGTATCAATGTACATGAACAGGTATACTAACGGTAGGTAAAAAGCACATTAACAAATCGCACGTGCCTCAAAGTTTCTACGTGACGTACATAAAAGGGCTCGAGATGATCGCCAGCGCCAATTGTCCGTAACCATTGGTATGGCTGAAAAATCGCCTGAGAAAGAAGACGATTGGGCACGCGCGAGCTTGACTCTTTTGTTTAATAACCGTGGCGCGGCTAATGGAGAAAAAGAAAGAGCATCCGAGCGAAACGATTCCAGGCCGATCTAAATTTGTGCGCAACCAAAGGGACACTGGGGGCAAATTTAGCGGAAGGTCGCGCACGGTGGGTATACTTTTTCACGCGCGCTCGAAGGAGAAGGAGGAGTCCCGGGAGTAAAAGTAAGTCAAAATGCGCGTGCGCGCTCATGAAACTATTTTGAAGCGCTGATTTTAAAATGTTGCTCTTTAGGCTCGAGCATTTCTTTGTTTAAAAGAGAGAGAAAGAGAACGAAGCAGAATGAGATAAACGGACAGGCACCGAATAGTAGAGGAGAAGGGATAGTGCACATGGGTATTAATAGAAATAGGTTCACGGGGGGGAGGATTTTGGTTATTTTAATTTCTGCCGAGTAAGACCTTTCGCCTCGTTAAATTTGCTTCTAAATGCAGATGGAAGTGGAGACTTTGCAAGAATGTATTGTCTGCTATCTGGGTTTTTGAAAAAAAGTATATTGTTTTTATTAAAATTTCTTTATTAATATTTACGGGTACAGCTTGTTTGAAACTAGGTTTGCAACGTCTTTCAAAAACTAATTTAAGGCACAAGTGTGACGTATCCGAAAAAGCTCCACGATACTATGTTATTGACACAACATTTCTTGATTCAATTACAAATTTTAATGAAGAAAAAAGCACGATAAGAGAAAGAAGTAACGTGGTAATAAATTAGATTAGATACGAACATACATGTTTACTCCACAAATGTATACGTGACTCAAGTTGCCACTGATTACATGCTACTCTAGATATTGTAGTCGAGAGCTTTATCTTTGCAGAATTGTACACCTAAAAGTATTAAATGGCATAATGTATCATCATTTTCTTCATATAACATGACAAGTATATTCTATATATGTTTTGAAGAAAAATGACATTTACATAGTGAAATGGCGTCTGCATTTGTATTACACTTTTTGCTACTTTTTAGCATCGTATTTTTTATTACCGAGTCAAGCATGTTTCATTGACCCATTATTGTGTTACATATAATTATGAAAATATTTCGTTACATTGTGATATTATCTTGAAATAAAACCGTGATTGACTACTTTTTGAAGAATACAAATCTGTGACAAATAGTAACTAAAAAATTCACTGGTTATATACGTCTCATTAATTCGGGGGTTATTTTCAGAATTTAGTAAAATTAGTTACATTCCCTCAACTGCAGTAAAGGTAGGATTTATTCATTATAATGTTATATAAATCGTCAACCAAAGGCTAACCAATTTCCATTCGAACAAATATTTTTTTAACAACATCGCTATCTCTTGCCGCCCAGTTTAGCTACGTGCCTCGCAGAGACCACAAATGGCCAAAAAGTTAGAAAAGGCGCATTCGCGTGTTAGCTTGCATACACGTGCAGTTTACAGCTCGATTCTTTTTTTTGGGCCACTCGCGAATGCGGCGTCAGAATAATATCAGCTCGTGAGCTGTAAATCCTTCGCTCTCACATAGCTTTCTGACTTTTTGCAGCAGCAGCAGAGACCATGAATCACGTTCTGTATCATGCACGTGCCCCTGTATATGCTTGACGTGCCCTGAACATATACGCGAAGCCGATACATGAATATAAGAGACGGTGAGGAAGAATAAGAGAAAAGAAGTGCAAAAGGGCATGAAAAAAAGAGGTGGCTGATAAAAGCTCGGCGACAGGCAGTCTGTGGTTAAATGTGCGTCAGCCACTTGCTTGTGCTAGTTGTGTTTGTGTATAGATTTGTATGTGCGCATAGCATTGCTTTTACCTTTGTTTTCCCTTTGGATACATTTTTTTTTTTGCGTTCAAACGAAGAAGGTAAGTATATTATATGATTGAAAATCTTTGGCAAACGTTGGACTTTTTGATGGAGCTTGTGGAGGATTACCAAAGATTATTTTTCTTTTTTTTTAATTAGATCTAAAATTTTTTTTTCATCATAACGACAGAATAAAGGATGAGATTGCTTTACTATTTCTTTTTGCAGTTTCATCTATAAAACTGACAATGTGCATACTTTACTCTCTTACTCTGCAGTTTCAATGATACTCGTTGGAACTTTTGTTTAGAAGTGAGGATAATTTCAAAATTAGGGATATCAGTGTTTCCTTTCACAGTTCTGTAATTTTTTTTACACCTATTAGCAATTTCATAAGGCCCTTACTTATTTATTTTGGGGTTTTATTCATAACATATAAGGAATAAAAAATTTTGGTACTGAAAGATATAGAATCTAACTAGGTATTTAAAAACACAACTTAAAAAGAAATTATTAAAAATTTAAAATATAAATTTTTTTATTAATGGCTGCAAGTATAGATTTTATGGACAATCGAACCAAACAAAAAAAACTTTTGCACATCCGTAAGCTCAACCTCTCGTTTTTATAATGATTATTATTCTCTCACACCACACAATTACACAAATGATAAAATAATTTATTGAAAAAAAAATCACATAAACACTAATCAAGTGCACCAAACTCAAATACTACATGCTCAATTGAGTTCACATTGTAGCACAGCATTGTTTTTCGCTCTATCTGCGATTCAAACACAACCCTGGCATCGGAATTTGCATTCCAAGGGTCATTATCATAGATTCAAGTATCTCCTCTTCTTTTGGCGAACTAAAGAGACGAGGGTCCACTGATTTTCTCAGCTGTCTTTCGCGCACACTCTGTTATATCAGGATGAATTATTACAGGAAGGGTTGAATTATGTGCGAAATTATTCGAGCGCCGAATTTACATGCACGGTACGAGAGTTTCTTTTGGCTGACTCTGAGTCGAGTGATATTAATTGCAGTCTATTTTCTACTGTCAAGTTCCAGGCTCTTTTTTCTCCCATAAAACCTCACGCACGCGCTCTCTCGATTTGTTTCTCTCATTAGACTTAAGAACTGTGCGAGTTCACTATTTATCGTTTGCCTCATTACGACGATGATAAAAAATAATCACTGCTTCCTTTCTTATTCGATGGGATTAGAGATTTTCAGGTCAGCTGTTAAGAGTGAAACACTTGTCGTGCAAAGTAAAATGGAACATATAATGTGAATGTTACACTTTGCTATTATGAAAAACGAAGCCTCTTCAAGTTTAATACAATTAAAAATTTATTAATGGATGGAGTTTTTAGACGCTCGGTGATGCAGCGTTCATATCACAAAGTTTTTAGTTCTTAGATGATTAACGTACATGAAAAACTACTTTGCTGCATAAAGGGTACTACCGATTGTTTATAAAGGAATAACGTAATAATTTTTGTTTTCACTCCTACAAAAGAAAAAGTTAGATTCCCAAACTTTTCAAGCTGATAATACTAACATATACTTTTAATCAACTGCCACTGTCACACTTCAATTAACAATTAGTTTCCTCGCAAGTTCTATTTTCACGTGTATCTGATGGATCATTTGGCAATCGATGCGCACAAATAATCAGCATACCAGCAAATAAAGCACAAAGCTGAGTAAAAAGTGATTAGTCACAGAGATGCAATTAATTTATTAGTGCAGTCTATCCTTTTGTGCTGTTTACCTTTCTACGGGTATGTGCACGTGACATTCACTAGAAATTTAAATCAATAGAATAAACGTTCGAGAATGTGGTTTTGAAGATTAGTATGAAATTTGAGACTAAAATAGGGTGTTCTTCTAGTTGTTTGTAGAAAACTATATTCATTTTGACGTACATAAACTAAGAAAACTCGATACAATACTTTCAATGTATTGCATACATACTTAGTAACTAATTTTGCACATTCATAGCATTCAAATTCATAGTCTATTTTAAAATACTAGGATTTGGTTATAAAAGCCGACTTCTAAATTAGTTAATAATAGTCAGGATTTATCCATCATTATATTTTAATCTGCAGTCAAGTTATGACTACTTTTTACAAATGCCAAGTTGGCTCGATCAAGATTCATAAAATAATTACACTTTATGATTTTAGCGAAAATAAATTTTTTTGATCCACTGATATTAATATCTTTTTTCGTAAAAGAAATTTAATTAAAAACTCAGTTGTACGGAGCCTCACATTAACTGCTCATTTTACGCGATGATCTGCTGTCCTCAAACGCCCTACAACCCCAGAAAAAAAAAATAAAAGGGCGAAACTGAAACCCGTGTGAGCGCGAAAAGAAAGCAGGCATTCACAAAAAGCCGCCAACCAAAGAGTGCCATTTTGCCGATCGACCGCTAATAATTATAGTTTGCATGTAGCGTAGCTCAGAGCAGGCGTGTGGACGCGCCCAAGTAACACGCACGTATGTAACAAACACGCGTGTCTCTATCACATAATGTATGGGAGAATTGAATTTCAACCCCATTGAAAGCACATAGAGGCTAGCCACAAGCCCCTTCTCCTCTATTTACTGTCTCTTTCTTTCTTCCTCTCTCATTTCAGGTTATAATTCAAATGTGGTGAGAGAGAGAGAGAGAGAGAGAGAGAGAGAGAGAGAGAGAGAGAGCGACTGTGGCAGTTCTCTCTCTCTCTCTTTCTAGTGTGCGTACTGTGCTGCTGACACTCTGTAATCATTATACCCAACACCACGGCGCATAGAATGTCTCGTTCTGTCAATTGCTTTTTTAAGGGGTGAATGTTTGATATTGTTACCTTTCTCACTCGTTTTTCCCTCCAATTGAACAATTTGGTTATTTGGACGATGACGGTGTATTGGATGGCGATTTGTTTCGAACGGATGATGAGCCTATCAATTGCATTGAATGAATGCGTGTGAATTGAATAAGTGCGATTTACGATAAATTTTAATGGGACAAGTAAATGCTAGATTAACGAAATGAAATTGAAGGTTCATAGTTTCTTATAATCACTTATCTTTAGTTTATCGCTTAAATGTATCTTGTTCTAGATGATAACATTAAATTTTTTTATTGTAATAGTTCAAGCTACTGAAATACTCAGATGACAAAATGGAGACAGATTTTGATTAATTCATGGTTTTTTTGAGTTTGAAAATTAAAAAATGATATTTTAAAAGTTTAAAAAATGAATGAAATTAAAGCAATGCAAAGCAAGAGTTCAAGAGATCGTTAATAATTCATCTGATAATGTTTTTTTTTTAATGTACTCAAAAATCATGGCAAATTAATCTTGAAAACATGAAAAAAATCAGTAAGAAACTCCAAAGCCATAACAGCCCAGAAAAAAAAGCGAAAAAAATTAATCATAATCAACAAGAAAGGTGGAAAAACAATACCACGCGAGGATGCACAACACACCGACACTGCAAATAAAAACAGAAGTTTCATTAGAAAACTTTTGCTCCAAACAATAAAAGCAATAAGCACACCCGGAGCCGAGTCACAGACTGAATTTTCCCGACACCCAAACTGTTATGAAGAGAAATTCAAGAAAGCATCTAGCGTAACCTAGCAAACTAGACTGCAACAGAGAATGAGAGAGAATTTAATCTTGACGAAGACTGCAAAGCGCGCGTGGTTCAATTATTTCAAGAGCGAGACCAGCTGCAGCGGCAGCAGCAGCAGAACAGTACTCGGACACTCGTCCCAGGCGATGCGTACGTCTCGCAATTTCCCGAAGAGAGACAGAGGTATTATCCTCCCAAAACATCGTCCGGAGCCCTGTAGCCGTCGGACCTTTATTATATACATAAGAGTCCGGAGAAGAGAAACTACGACCCCAGGGCAGTTTGAAACCAGGATCATTTTCATCCAAGAGCAGCAGCTTCCTCATTGTGGCGTGCAATTACCAGCGCGCACGCTAGATTAGCCCCGCGGCTCCTGCTCGATTATCGTCCACCAACGCCGCCGTTGCCATAGTCCAGGCTTTTCCCTCTCACAATACAGTATTCTCTTATACGCGAACTGTGACGAAGAGTCTTCTGTATATGTTTCTCTGGACATACGTATTCCCTCCACCTTGTGCGCACTGATGATACGCGGAAAGGCCTTAGGGCGCGGGTATTGTTTTCACTTAGCCCTGCTGCGAACAATCGAGACGAATGGAGCGGCTCGAGGGAGAGAATTGGATGGGGAGGAAACGGAGTCCTTGTTGTCATCGTCGAGTCGATTTAGATAATTGAGTTTGGTTAATCAGAGCAGGCGCGGAGCTCTTTCTGCTGTTACTGGCCTTTTTTTGTGAATAGGTGAAGTGGCTGTGAGGAGCTCTTGGGGATAATTTTCTTGGGGAGTTGTGTCGCGCGATTTAACGCGATTATGAAGAATTGTGTCTGATTGGGGGATATTTTCCGATAAACTCCTTCAGGAGCTAGGAGTTGAGTGTTAGTGGGATCCTACACGAGGTGACATGATGGATCGGAGGGTGAGAAATCAGTCATTCTTACAAATTTTATTAGTTCAGTTTTGTTGAAGTTTTGGTAAGCATACAAAATTATGATGAGTTTGGTGATTGCAAGGTAGCAAATACGTTTTAGACATGGATATTAAAATGTAGTCTACCGTGAAATTATTTTGCTTTAGGGTCAAACGAGTAATCCTTTTCTTTTGAAAAGAATGTCTATTGCCAAAATTCGTTTAGTTTGAGATATATTTCACGGCCATCTATAATTATACTTTGACAAGCGAAAAATTTTCACATACTACAAAACTATAATGTAAAGTACCATTGAAAGCAGTGGTAAATTTGAAATCCGAAAAGAAAGCGATGAAACTTATGTTATCGGTTCTATTGATTTCCTGCTCAATTTATTGACGTTTACGAATTCGGATCAATCATTAGCTATTATTTACAAGTTTTAGTGAATCGTTAGGATTACACACAAAACTACGTAGATGAGAAGTTCAAAGTTAACGATAACTATCAGATTATTTAAGTCTTACATTGATAATGATCGCACGAAATTTCACAAATATAATTTATTATAAATTAATAATGCTGTTTACGTGAAACCAACGATTTATTTTGTAAATTCCTGGGGGTCGTTCAAAATAATTTTAAAAAAAGGGACAACGATTAAATTTTCCATTAAAAACATCTCCCATAATCATTATACAATCCAACCGATTAAAATATCCCGCGGTAAGCCCGATTGACACGTGGCCAGTGTAAATTATGCCACGATACATATCCTCTTTCCCACTGTACACTGTTATGCCACGCCAAGCTGTCCATCCGTGTACGCCTCTCTATTCGCATACGCGAAAAAGCCTTTATTTGAATTTTAAACGAGACCAAAGCAGATTAAAATTTCACGCACCCAGCGGCACGTGCCAGCGGACGGGTGTCATCCGATCGCTCTGAAAAACAGAGGACAAAAAAAAAGAGCCGAGTGAAAGAAAAATATAAACGAGATCGCCAAATCCTCCGGCGTTTGACGAGAGCCTTCACGCGACTATGCGAGTGATCCCCTTGCGAAAAAAAGACGATAACACAATAAAGTAACCAGTGAAACAACCAAGGGCTATGAATAGCATATTATTAGGTATAACTAATTTTTTTTTTATATACATTTGACGTGAAAATCTTTTTAAACTCACAAAAAATTTCATTTTCATACAACAAGTTTAAAAGGCGTACATGGACAGAAATAGTTTATACCTGCCTTCTTATGTAAATTTAAAAAAAAGCTGTAAAGTTTAGGTACTGTTAGAATTCATTTTTTTTTGGTAAACCTCCACTTATTGTAGACCATAACGTTCTAGTATGACAGTAAAGATAATTTCAAAATTTTAGCTCAATAGGTTGAATAAACAGCTTTTCAAGAATATTTGGGCGGATTTTCAGACAGTTGCATACAGTTAAAAATCTACATACTGTAATAAGCTTATCTCATATTCACTTCAGGTTTAAAATTATTATTATGAATTATGTAGTTATTTTATACAGTGTTGTTGTGGTATTTTTTTTTTTTTTTTTTTTTTTTTTTTTTTTTTTGTTAGTTATGTCTAAAAAGCGTAGAGAGTGAGAAAGGCATAGAAGGGAAAATCCGTGCCTACGGCGATGATACGAAAATACGGTGGCACGCGCCTATGTAGACATACGAGTCAATTGATCCCGAGAAGCTTCATTGACACGTGCGTCACGTCAATACTGCAATCACTGGCACCCACCACCGTGCGCCTCTAATGCGTTATTTATGGACGATTTAAAGCGGTCAGCTGATCCTACGTTGTTCCTTTGTATGAGCGTCGAAAATTGGCATTGAGATTTTTGCGCACAAAAAGGAGGAGTAGAAAAGAAGGAGAGTAGGCTCTGGTCTTTTGTTAAGGAAAATTGTGGGTTCACATGTACGTGTATACCTGATTTTGACCGAAAGCCGATACCAGCGCGTTCGCGAAATTGAAAACGGGGATTATATGATGGATATATATGTATGATTTTTTTTTCTTTAAAAAAATTCTCGCGCTGTTCTCTTCTTTTCTTTCTGATGCAGGGCGCGTGATACTGTCGATCACGGCTGGAAAAAAATGAGGAAGCAGTCTGACCACGTAAATATATACGTGTATACATGTATATGTATAAGGCCTCTGAAGGCAGAAGATCGATCGGGGGAGGTGAAGCAGCTTGAGAATGATGAATTTACAATGGGGGAGAAAAAGAGGAGAAGGAAGAATAGATTATCAGATTCTCTCGCTACTGTGGCTCTCTCTCTCCCTCTCCGGGACTTTTTGAGAGATGAGAAAATTACGAGGCGTGAAGTCGGTTTTCGTGCGGTGAGATGCGACCCTCGCTTTCAAATCATCGAAGCAAGCTGTGGAACTGGGCAAAATTTCGGCATCCTGAATAACTTTATACTCGATGCTTACTGTGTAACAAAAGCAAAATGAATTTTATCAGATTTTGTGGGAATATTGTACGTGTGTTATCCAGTAACGAATTTTTGTTTCTTGGTTTTAAAAGTCCATTTTTATATTATTAATTTTTTAACAAATTTCACCACGTCATTTCACGAAAATATGGATTTCGTGAATAAAATCACATATTTCTCTAACAAGTCTTTGTTGTATGTTATATAAACTTACGATACCATTATCATTTAGATGTAGTCTCACTAGTGTCCACTAAGCCCAAAATCTACTTCATTTTATGACTTAAATTTTGTTATTTATCCAAATTTTTATTGAACCAATATAAATTTCTTTTGTTACGGATGATAGTTACCTTTATCTCAAAGCGTCAATACCCTCATACGTTCGCTGTAAGACGCGAACTCAGGAGGTCGTTGACAGCGTTTTATTAAAAATCACTCCTCGATACTCCTAGATGAGTGCCACATTGCTGCATCAGCATTAGTAAACGCGGAAAGCCAAAATGGAATTCCACGGGGTTATTAATACCTACGAACTTCCAATACAATGGTATTGAAAAGTGATATTAATGAGAGGACAACGCCAAAAAAGGCAATTGACAAAAGATCAACAGTGTAACTAGGGGTAAGACCTTAATAAAGAGAATATACGTTGGGATATTGTCTCCTTACCTCTCTTAACTAAACGGTGGAAAAGAACCCTAACAGAGATATGAGGGGTTACAGTCTATCGTACTTATAACACTTTTAATCGCAGACCTTTAGAACTGTCATTGTTAACAGAAGAAGTCTCACATTGACAAATTTATGAAATTTACTTTAATCTTGAATCTACTTTATAATGAATAACAGGTTTAAAGATGATTCTACATAATTAATGTGATACCAATCAGAGAGATCTTTAGAACCAAAATATTATCATATCACTGAAAAAAATACCACACATACATATATTATCATAAAACGTGGACATCCCTAAGTTTCATTAGCCTCATCTATAGCCATTTGATAAATGCATTGTGCCCAAAACCATATTAGCCGACAATTTGGTCTAGCTCATCTCAAAGATCTACACGAACAGCTTGATGAAGAAAAAAAAATTTCACAGATACGGGTACAAATACGCTTCACTGTCCTCTGAAATATAGTACCGGATACAATTTCATTGCAAAATAGCGCCCACAGGATAATGCGTAGGTATATATATGATTCAACACGTGCGTGAACGTGTTACATAACACATATCCCCCTTCCCCTTCTTGCACGGACCAAATCCCAGGTCTTGCATGCGATCAACCCCCTAGGCGCGTAGTTAAGATTACCCCCCTTTAAGCTAACTCCAGTCTATTTGTTATTTTACGCGTGTGCGTGTGTCGTCAAACGTCCCTCTGTGATTCCTAGTGTATAATATGCTCTCTGATTCTATGGCTGCTCACAATAAGATAATCCATATACTATGTGGTGTAGCGTCCATGGTTACACAACCTACCAACAGCTCTTACGGGTAATAAGAGGTGTTGGTGTCGTGAACTTCAAGCTCCACCTGATTTTGTGGGCTTGTCAACTATGAAGGTGAAAACAATGCTTTTGAATGCTATTTATCTCATAATAGTATGATGAAAAAATTTGTTCTTGTTCTGAAATCTTAAATCATACGCTCACACAGGCACTTTTAACAATCACTTTTCCACCTACCTGAAATTTTTCTTAAGCACGAAAAATCAGATTAAGCACAATCGCTGTGGAGGGGCTCTTTTTTCCTTTTTATCACTTTTCATTCTCTTCGTAGCTGGGCACAACTCTATACACGAAAACGCCTTCCTTTGCCGCACAGCACCACCTTCTCAGTGACGAAATGACAACGCGGTAGGCTTCTTTTTTGCATCTCTACCAATTCGAGCGGATTTGCGCACGTGAGGGTGCGGTAAACCGACATGAGACCCAAAGCTTTCTCTCTCACTCTCTCATCTAATAACGAGGAATTATCACGACCGATACAATGGCAATCTTCTTTGATGTCGAGCTCAAAAAATAATGCGTCGCCTAGTGCGCGCCTCTTTTCTCCACTCCACCCCCTGCCTCCCTGCAGACGCTTTAATAGAATAAGATTATTTATACCAGCGCTTGGTGCAGCCAACGGCAGCTCAATAACAGCGGCGCGTTGTTGTCGACTATAAGCCGCATCGTTTGTTCTTATGAGTCTTCATTGTTGTGCTTTTATGGAATTGAGAAAAGTAGTGTTACAACAACGGCAATGATGATCATTGTGGAAAGCTGGAATTTTCAGGTGGAAACACGTGTTAGTGAATTTTTTTGTTGTTACTGAAGGCTTTACTTGTTGGTTGAGTGGGAAGTTCACTTTTTACTTAGAGTTTTTTATAATTGTTGAAGGAATGATAGTTTGCAATTTTTTTCGTCCCAGAATTTTGTTCGCATTTTACCATTTTCATCACTTTGAAAGTTAGCTTTTTTGTAATATAAATGATCTACTAACTTGATGCGTCAACAAATTATTTTGGATACATGCAATTTTACTCTCATCATTTTTATAATCCTGTTATTTATGCTTCAGTAACTCAATATATAAATGCACCCTAGGAAAGAGAAAATAATCAAGTTCACGTGTGTGTGTAATGCATTGTAAGCGGGAAAATACGATATCCTTTTTTCACTTTACGGATAAAGACTCTAACAAAAATCCTGCGATTTCACGCTTGTGCTTGCTATTAAAGATTTTGGGGGAGGGGGGGGGGTCTTCCAATAGCAATATGTTCAGCAATCACGAAGCACGTGAATACTTTCGTACTGAATAGGTATCAAGCTATCGTTCACCTTGAAAAGTAATAACAAAAAATTGATATTTCGATATAATTTTTCATGGAACTTGATATACAGTTGACTGAAAATGTTTTAAAATGACAACATGCTTGCATACTTCAATTTTCAGAATCAAATAATTGATACCAATAAATATTACTCTTGCAACTTTTTTAGTACGCAAAAATTGTCAAATGAGTTGATTATATTATTTTTCATCTTCAAATATTTACAACGAAAATTTTTTCATTCCAACAATCGTTCCGAACGTTTAACACTACAACTACTTGCATGACTCAAAGGTTTATTTTCAACCCCTATTTTCAAATTACATATTACAAATAATTATTTGTTTTTAGTCTACTGGTAGTTGTTTTTTTATTTTTTTTTTATTTTTGGCAATATCTGAATGTCTTATTTGCATGTACTATTTTTATGACACATCTCAATTTCTTATACAATGTTTTAAAAATGTTTTGATGTAATTAAAGTGTTCATTACAATTATTTTTTAATAAAAAATATCTTGTAAGTACTATTATTCTTTGTTGAAAATCAGTAAACTTGGTACTAATTAATCAAAAAACCATCGAAAACTAAATTCTACAAACATTCGATAACACAACACTTAAATAATCAATAACTTGACAGTAACTTTTTAAAAATACATAGAAAAGTACAATAACTAATAACTTTCAAAGATATGATGAATAAAAATATATAAAGATTACAATAAAATAGTAACAAAGAATAAAAAATGGTTGTATTTGCATTAAACAAGGCCAATTGATTGAGTACTACTTATTATAAAACCAATATCTATAAAGACATAATATTAAGTAACTATCAGATTTGAGTACACGCTGGACCCTATAATTTTAGAGATTTTTTGATAGTCTCTTTGGTACTGATTTGTACATAATGCTGTGTTGTGCCAGATTTATGTTTGGTAAATAAGCTTTAAGTCCGTTTACATTAACGCAAAACAGTACAATCTGAAAATCCTTAGACAAAGAGAGTATCACGTTTATTCAGTCTTCAATTTATACGATGAATCCATATTAATCCATTTTATAATAGTTCCTCTTCCTTTCAAATACCCAATGCAACATTGTCCCAGCAATTATCATCCCATCAAGCATAGAATGCACAGCAATAATCATTTTTCCCCGCAAGCATTGCGAAAACCATTCGAATACACGTAGAGTCAACGCATTGTGCGTACCGTTTCCGCGAACGACTAATTGCCAGGTGGCGCACCGGCCGCTAACAAATTTAGCTCTGGCATTTAAAAATCGCCACACGAACGACCGGCTAGAATTTACGCTCAATTAAAGGATTGCAGATTCGTACGGGCTACACGCTTGGTAATATATTTATCCGCTGTATCGCCGCAGTTAAACTTAATTTCCCTCCCCCTCCTTCTCCCGTTGCTCCTCTACTACTGCATAAGAATCCCCTCTACTGGGGAGTACCACAGAGACAAAGGGCGTTAATTTTCAGTAGGTGCGCCACTGTGTGCCTGAAATGCATGCTGCTGTTGTTGTTATAGCCGACCTTCTTGGAATGTCTCCTTTTCTCTCACGATCTCTCTTTATCTCTGTATAATCACAGATGCGCGTATTATTACTGCAGGCCATCCGTCAGTCGTTGGCACATGGCTATATAATCGCTTTGATATAAAGTTCTTTGTAGTGACGCACGTGTGCTTAGAATAAGTCCGAGAAACTTGTACTTACTCGTACAGGCCGGAGAGCTCTGGAATTTTCACGGTTGATCGTGGATGTATGTCGATTTTTTTCTTTTTGTAAAAGGAAGGCTCCGCTTTTTTTTCTCGATAATCAAAGTATATTCCGTAAGGTAGCAAAGATAGAGACATATGAAACAAGAACCAGAGTCTATCAGGAAACTGTACTGTTCTAGACTTTATCTATACAGCTGATTGGGGAATAGCACGAAGAAAGTGATATACCCGAAGTAAAACTACAATATTACGATAAAAAGTATTGCACTGCGATACCCTAAACAAGATCCTGAACAGCTGCATTTATAATCACAGCTCATGTTTACACCAATTCAACGACAAAGCAAGTATCATTTTGCAAATGCAAACATAATTAACGAAAACCAAACAGCACTACGACTCGTCCAATGAACCAGTCCTACTCTGGTGAAATAGTAGTGTCAGCCTCTTACAGCGTTAAAAAACGTGACACCACGCAACATAAAAAAAAAAAAAAACAAAGAAAAAAAGTACTGATGTCATCTACATGATCGACAATTACAGCGGCCAATCATCGCGAAAAGAAATGAATAACCCACCAAACGCTCTCATTCAGTAATCAATATGGGTTATACCTACACGCTCGTCGTGCAGTCCAATAAGACAGTATCATCCTCCCGTACGAAAAAACAAATAAGGAACTAGCTGGCGCGTGCCGCAAGTAAAGGTCAGCGTAGTTAATTTGCGGATGACACTGTTCAAACAGATAGAGAGAGAGAGAGAGAGAGAGAGAGAGAGAGAGAGAGAGAGAGAGAGAAAGAGAAAGAGGAAAAGAAAAAAAACACGGGATAACAAAGGACCCGCTCGCACTTAATATTTCCCGGTCTCGCTCCGCTGCAGTGCCGAAAAGGTGAAAGGCCTATGGGTTGTAATTATTTCATTCTCTCTGCCGTGTAATTCGTAATGGGATGCGAGTATGGTTCCGTGGGCGAGTATGGATCGAGGGAGCGGGTCAAAGAGGGAGACCGCGCGGAATAAGCCTAGGAGGCTCGCGCCGATGAAGAAGCCCGAGGGGTTGTCCCGGCCGCGTGGAGCGGACAGGGCCAAGTGCGGGGCTTGCGACTGACAGCACGGAAGACAATTAACCTTCCCGCGAGGCTGGCACATATGTGTTGTGTGTGGGGTTGTGGGTGTACTGTGCACTGTATTGGTGTATAGATACTGTGTACACATCAAGCATCGTGCATTATCGGATCACGTGTAGGCTGTGAGCTTGACTGTTCTGGATCGATGTGTGACGTACGAAGCTATCGATACCTATACACTTGGTGTGGGATTATTATGACAATTGTGGTACGACCAGAATGTCCGTATACATGTATTTAACTTGGAAAATGATGTTGGCATTTGCGGTTGTGTAAAGTATACGTTTGCTCGGATATCGAAGTCACCGCTAATCAGCTTATTGGCTGTATTATATAGCGTTAATTTTTATTGGCTGCAACATAAGCAAATAATTAACTATGAAATTATAAAACTTATAAATCAGTAAATTTTTTAGTGGAACTAATTGCTCGTAGGGCGATAATCGACCGCAATTTGCGGTTTTTAATCGGTGGCATCATCGTGCATAATGACGTAAAAACAGAGGGGCTGAAAATTTTTCAATAACCCCATTCTGACAGCTGTTGGCAGCGCTTATCTTAACAGGCGGCTATTTAGATGGGTGGGGAAGTGGGAGTTTTAGCTTTTCAATTTAAAAACGCTGTCATCCGATTAATGATGCACTGCTGTCGGGCCGAGTTGTTAAGTATTCATTTCCGAGTGAAAGTGACTACGAGCCATACTCATTTTCTACGACGAGTATATCATTTAAATGTTTTTATTCACAGAGATTCTTATCAACAACTAGATCGCACGTAGCTTCACTTAATGCAAAACGAGATCAGTTCAATCGAATTATCGTCCGACGATGTAAGCATATCATTTGCATGAAAAAGACGGCGTATGGTTATTTATTGTTAGTTACTTAAAAGTAGTACGCAGTCCAGTGGATATAATGGGTGAAATTCTCCCAATGTACTCATTATTCCAAGTCTCGGTTTTCTCTTCTATCTAGCTATCGTGTAATAAGCTTTGTTGGGGAAAAATAAAAGAAAATATTCTCCCTTCTTGCGCTTCAAGTGTCGATAATCCTGTCAGTATATGATAAGCTCTTGCGACAAAAGCAGTGTCCTTACATTGATTGAGGTAAAAGTGATTTTGATGGGATTAGGTGGCCCATGTTATCTCGGATCCCCATTCAGAAAATCATATGGATACTCGATAAAGTAAAAATGAACACAATGATAGGCAATGGATAATATTTAACACTGAAAAAATTCGTATTATTCGAAGTACAAAAATAGTATTAATTGTATGACTAATTAAATTACAAATACTGCGATTAATAAATAGAGCATTATTACTGAGTGGTAGAAACTGAATAATAAATGACAATAATATGTATGAAATTATTTCCACACAGTGCCAACAGCTTTCACCACATTATCTCGTCAATAGCTCCGGTGATTATTAGGAATTACGAAGGTAAATGTATCCCTCTGTGCTGAATCTGATGGAAAAAACAAAAGGCCTTTGTTTCCCAATACTACAGTTCGAGGTCTTTGATTGTAATCAGCTCCGTAAGGTTGCTCCAAATTATAATTTTTGTCGTCCTGTAAACCATCAAAATTTTCATGAGCATGTCGAAATCAAAAATCATGTCTCACATTTGCAAACCTGAATAAAAAACTGACGATCTTTTCGCAGCGGATCTCTTTGATTTTCGTTGAATTCATTTATCAATACTTTAGCAGGATTTAGTTGATGGTAACTGTGTTCATTTTCCTTAGGAAAGGTAAAAGTAGTAAAGTCATTTTTCTGTGATTTTGTCGGAAAAAAGTTCGCGTTGTTACTGTCTTGCTCTTGAAAATCAGAGTTGGCGAACGATAATTTTCCCGTTCCTGTTCTGTCGGCTTCAGGCCTCAAATACAACGGCGTCGTCGGATCCTCTGTATCTGACCCCACAATCCTGTACTCCAACTCTGCAAAAGACATATCAAAATTAATTTTTTTTTTATTTGACTTACGTGTAGCACTACCATTGCTAGGTTTCCGATAGTATGGTCGATACGCTGGTTGTTGAGGTACATTGTAGCTGTCACGATTAGAACTAAATAACCGGAAGAAGCCTCCCTTGTGGTTATTCAAATATGAAATTAGCTGGTCTTGCCTACGTGGACATCTTGGATACTCATGGTAGCACATACTCGAGTGGCCCATGTTAGTGTATCCTAGTAGCGCTGCTCTGCCAAATGATAGAATCGGAGAGGATCCACCCACGTCAAAAGCGCTCAGCAAACTGGAATATAGAAATTATTCAAATTTTCTTTGAGAATAGATGAATGCTAATGAGCTTGTTCTTTAGGCATGTTTTTTGGAAGTCGCGAGATATTTCTCGGGTGATTCTTTTGTAAAGGGTAGAAAGTGGATCGAAATTTATCGTACGGAAAAAAATAGAAAAAATTTTTACAGAAAGAAGCTCAAGTGGCAAAATTTTGCCACGGATTACCTCAGAATGGGGCTCTTCTGAAAATCTTGATAGCCAGAGTTCTGCCTGTAGCCCGCACTTCCAGGCATCGAACCACTCGCGATCTCGCAAAGTATGCGCGGGACGCACTTCAAATCGTCGTACTGAGCAATTGAGGACAAAGCGCCGAACAAATTAAAGCCTGGCCTGGTGAGAGTGGTGAAACTGCCAAGGAAGTCTGCCAGGCTTGTCAATGGTAGAGTGCCAGGGAGCAGTGAAGTAAGCTAAAAAGAAATCAGCAAGAATTTTTTTGTGAAATCTTTGCTCAAATCGTAATTTACAAACAGGAAGAGAATTTCACCATGTTTCCGTTGAAGTGATTCGATGTAGCCCCGCTGACCGATGAGTAATCCAGGTACGTGGGGTACGACTGTCCCGAATCTTGATATACGCGATCTGTCATTCTATTTGAGTTGAAATTTCGCTGCAGCAGTATCATTGAGGCTAGTGAATTCATGCACCTATACGTACAATGAGTATCATGTATTACTGTTTGCTTAAGTGACAATGTCTGATGTAATATCAGCTATATGACGACAATTTCATCATTGGATATGCATAAATGGCATTGCTTAAGATGATACGTAAGAAATATACGATCATCAAAACTCTTTGTATGAATTTATAAATAATCCTCAAGCTGTCATTTGAGCTTGGAAAGTTATTTCAACAAAATATAATAAAAACAGCACCAATCCGGTTAAAATTTAAGTAGAAAAATACCAGAGCTCCCAGGTTACTCACAAAATGAGATCCGTAGCGTTGTATGTTCCCTTTGGCTCATTAAAATTGCACAGATATTTTTCAGCTGTATCACTACTGGAATCATCGAACTGCCAACGTTGTTGGTCGATCGCAAAAACCCTGCTCCCCCGCAACAGCAGATCAGCCAACAAAATCAGCGCAAATAGGCCGGTCCTGTACGCCATCTCGCCCCAACGCAGCCAAAATCCTGTCCACCAAACTATATTATTCGCGTCTCTTTACTACTACACGTACGGACCCTCGCAGATTTACATAGTTTTCGCTGTGGGCTGTGCGCCGATTTTCAATGCCTCGGTTTTCCCGTGTACATACACGTAGTATAAAGTACGAGCCAGTGGATTCGTTAAATTGGCCGCTAATAAGCCCGCGTTTCACGCACAGAGCTAGATGTTAATGCTATGTCGGACGTGTACAACGTGGTTCACTGAATAGTTTAGCTAATTACGTGTTTACGATCCTTTCTGTTGCTGCAGATGCGACTTAGAGAGATGTATTAGAGGCGTTTTGTTTATAGGGGAATTTAACGTGCTCCTTGTTTTCGTATGGTTTTCTCTGCTTTTTTGCTTACATGGAAAATTCGACGCTACATATATATTCTATTGATTTAAAATAAAAATGAAGAAAACCAATTGTTGCTGCAGTTGTATCACTTAACTCTATTTTTAAATCCGTGAGAGTCGTAATTTTGTCGATTAAATTCCACAATTCAAAAATTTATAAATTACGCGACATCTCCTGCAGCCGCAAATCACGTAAATATTTCAAGCTCAATTTTATTTCGCGCCACACTACCTGTCGACTATTATATTTTCCTTTTTTTCTATAACACATTTATGGAATCGCTCGTCATGAATATGCAACAAGCACGTGACTGATTGTTGAAAGCGTGACAGTCCGCTCGGTGCTGTGTGCGGAAGCAATTATTTAAATAAAAATTATCTCTTTGAAATAAGAGACGGTAGAACGCAATTCAGCATCGATCGAAAGCTATTAAACTGATGACTCGTGATTAAGAGTTATTTTAGAAGTGGAAAAAAAGATCTAAGAAGGTGGATTTCCATTCCAAACACAGACAAATAAATTATTCAAAGTGATTAGGCAAAGCGCGTCACGACAACGGATCGTAAACAAACGTACAGCACAACAGTCATGTAATCAATCACCGGATTTTACATATGCGACACGTAGTTGGGTCAACAAGCCCAACAACAATCAAAACCGAAATTCAGTTACGAGCCCTGGAACGAAAACTGTACCAGCGTTTGGTCACGAAAACAGGCGCCACCAGCGTAAACAAACCTCTAGCTCGACGAACAGACCATTCGATTCGCACACACGACACTTGGGTAACGGTTCACGTACGCGCGCATATAAAATACAAAGCAAACTGTCCAAGAGATTCTTGGTAACTGGTCTCGGACCCAGCGCGCCGAAGAAAGCTGAATGAGGCGTGTAGGGGGCCCCGGCGAAACGTCATGGTACGACCTACATAAGCGGCCGCTTCTAGCTCGTCTGGGTATGGAATATGGGTTATTCCGCACTAAATTGATAGGATGATGGACGCTGTTGGATTAGTTCTTTTGCTGTTATGGAGGGAAATAGTAGTATAGAAAGTTATGGCAAGAAAAACACGTATCATGTTGTGGTAAGGTGTAATGCTCTAATGAAAGTTGGGTAAGTGGATCTAACGAATGGAGTTTTCCTCTTTTTCAAGGAAACATGGGTGAGTCTTTGTGGTGATTTTAAATTCTAAATTTTCTCTGATTACTTTTTATTTTGGTGATCTTTAAGTTATTAACATTTGCTTGCCTTAAACCACGCATACGGACAAGTGATAACGTGTAGTTTTGCAAAAACTTTCTACTACACGCCAACGTAAAAATTTCTCCGGTACATTGTTCCAATACACCTTAGACTTTGTTTTTTTTTTTAAATTTAGATACCTTATACTTTTGAAATGGCCGTTTACTTGTAAAAACAGACAAACTTGTAATCTTCTTAAAAGCTTACATTTTTACTTAATATATTAGTAATCGAAAAACGTAAAATGTTACTATTGAATTGACGATTTCTAAATCGTTCTACGTTGAAAGTGTATACGTTTAAAAATCATGAGGCAATTTTTATTACGTAAAACGTATACTCACTATAGCATGGGAAGATCCAATAATGCGTAGGTTAATTTTGTAACTTTACATGTTTCAGAGAACTTCTCAAAGTACGTTTCGACACGCTTTTATGATAGTTAGCTCAGGAAAATTAACTATAACACCATCCATCGTTTTTAACCCAAAAAACTTTATTAAAAACCATTTCTGCATACGTAAAAAATGTTGAAATTCAAGTTAATCCACCCAATCTCTATTAATAAATACAACTAAGTAACAAACAGTTCGAAAAAAATAAAACATAACTTATGCGTATGACTGT
The DNA here is from genome assembly GCF_000648655.2 of Copidosoma floridanum. The sequence goes on from NW_019379654.1 coordinate 934,711, forward strand.
ATGGTGTGCAGTTGATAACAATTGTTTGACCATGGCATTTATCGAAAGAAGAAACCAAATATCCATTAATCATCATACCAGCGACTTATGAAAATACCCCCAAGTATATCTTCAACATCCCCTCTCCCCACTATGAACGCTGAAATTCTTGATCAATTATTTGGTTTTATAGAAAAACAGGAAGTCAAGAGGTCTTAAAAAAATGGACGGACTTGCGAACCATTATAATTATTATAATCACAGTGTATCTCATCGCCATGTTGTTTGAAATTAATAATTGGCAATCGACGTCTGTCGCACTTACTCGATAAAAAAAACATAAACGAGAGTATGATGCACTGTAGAAGTAGTAAAAAAAAAATTAAAAAAAAAGAAGCGTAATTACTTCACTTGAGAAGAAAAACTCCAAGTGGTAATCTCTCGCGTTTGCTAATACGCTACTCCAAAAAGTTGTTTGGTTTGTGTGGTGTATCAAAAAATATAACTTACTTATTCCTGTAGAAAGGTACTCTATATATACATTTATGCTGTTGGATTCGTGTTTGTTTCCGAAGGATCCAAAACATTATGTCATGAGACACAAAAATTTTTGTTTTAAGTAACACAAAGATCAAAATTTATAAGTAAATATTAACCAAGTATCGTCAATGAATTCCTTTGAAAAAAAGCACAATAAAGCCCTAAATTGACAAACGCGAAGATTAGCGAAGGTACGGTAGCCGCAGAATTTATCATGACGCCATCAATCTGACAGTGGGATCTTGCATTCTCTTCCTCGTTTCGCCAGCTGGTGACAGAGCCGTGGACTACCGATGATGTTGCCCATGAATACGCTCAACAAGTAGCTCTCCTTCACTGGATCCGGTGAAGATTTATACTGACTGAAACAGAATAAGTTATCAATTGATACATTGGCCAGATCATGACATAGAATAAAATGATAAAAACAGAAAAATGAGAATTGAAATTGAGAGAAAAAAAAAAATAAATAAACTAAAACAGGAAATTAAGTATAAAAACATTGTTCCTTCAACATTAGAAGAAATAATTAAAAATATAACAAAATGACATAAATCTAGTATTGTTTCTATATACTCAAAGTTCATCGAACATAATTACTCTTAAAAACATTTCCCTTATGTATACAAAAATGTTATTTCTAAAGATACCTAGAAAAGCACACCCAATGAACGTTAAAATCAAATATGTACTACATTGAGGTTTTCCATTGCATTACTCTGATAATGCAATAGCCGATACATAAACCAGATGAGCAAGGCATAATAACCATTTGTAAATAATAAACGAAGCCACGCAATCCAAGGCTAACGCGAGAATCGGCTCTGAAAGATTCATCAAGTGCTTCGTAAGCAACTCCAGGAAAATTCATTAAAACCGTCCACTTTTCTGCTACATGGGTACACGAAAACTCGAAGAATAATAGGAAAAGAAGAAAGAAGTACCAACGTCGAGAAAGCACATTAACGGTACGGTATATCGTAGTCGCAACGTAGCGCGGACACGTGCAGTACAGTAAATCTCGGGGAACAAAGTGTCCGAATCCTTGGAAAGCGATTTCAGGATTCAGCGTAATAGGGTGACCCCCTCCTTGGCTATTCGTATACTGTGCATGGATTCTTTTATTCCGTTCTCCCTCGTGGTCCAGTCTATGGCCACTGCATTAAATTCAGTTGTAACTGACGCCGGGAACAGATAACCTTAATGGTGTGCCCCTCCACTGACTAGATTCCGCCTCCACCCTAATGCATCCCGATAACTTCGCCTGGATGCAACGGTTTCTCTCTTTTTTTCTTTTCTTCCTATACTTCTATCCTATGCATTTCTACGTTGTATCCTTTATTTTCCCGTTTCTCAGTTACTTGTCACCGGTATTCGTATTGCAACCAAGTTAAATCTATTGACCTAGGGAGAATCGTCTCATAAATAACATAAGTTAAGAATATTTTCCAGGCTTAGTACGTTTAATAGGTTATTAATGACGGAAAAACTTGCAGCAGTGTTTCAAGTCAGCGGAGGAATTTCCAAAAGCTTTCAATGATAGTAAAAAATAGGATTTGCTCTCAAGTACTGTGAAAGCGCGGTGTGATTATAAAATCGTAGTAAAAGCCATTTACATTCCTTCGAATGGGTTAGATGATTACACGGACACTCATTCTGTCGTCATAAATTTTCAAAGGGCGAGTTGAAGACGTGCTCATCTTTATTAACAGATTCCTTAGAACACTCAATTTAAAAGGCAGATGCGCTAAAAAAGAATACTTCGACTGGAAGTAAGGAAATGACACCCAAGGATATTAGTTTGCAGTTTTTATCGTAACTGTTGGAAGTATTATTAAAACGTCATATGTGGATAAAGTATTTAAAAGCTTCTCTAAAGCCGCTTCAAACTCGTAAAATTAGTTTATGCATGTTTTCAGATGTTAATTTAATGGCGGTACATAAAAGCATTCTCGTTTATAAAAACTAACACGACAAATTTGTTTGAAGATTTTTATGTGATAAGATTGTTCTATAGTTCTGTTAAATAAAATTTTATTGCAGAATTAAAGCAGCAAGCATCATTACTATACATAAATTTGAAATAAAGTTTATATGGATTATGTTATCTGTCGACTATTGATCAAGGCTCATACAATCTTTATCTTACTGTACTATATGTTAAACTGTCAAAAATCATGGTATTACTATGTTTACAATTACAGTTATAGTAACAGCTTTGAGACAAGCTCTCTATTACACAACTGAATCCAAACAGCTCTTATTTTACAACCATTTAAGTTATACGTAACACTTTTCAAACTTAATTAATAAAGGCTTGGAATAACTTTTATTGCAAAGACTCAATGATCGGGTAAAAACAATATGATCTTGCAAAGTTAGCTTTTAATGAGTGACTTACATCGTGCACAAGTGGTTGCATGCAACTCGACTCAGTTACTGCTGTACTGCCGTTAAGATAGAAGAAACATTGACCTTTATCGTGATTAGTTATTTTGAGACAAAACAAATATGTACATTAGTGTTGGAATCGTCGACAGTTTGATGTCATAGACCAAGAAGTTGTTTTCATTCACTTTGACGCGAATCTTAATCTACTTACTTGTAAAATTTAGTTTAAAAAAGTATTTGTCAATCCATTTATTTTAAAACTATACGTAGATTATTTTGTATAAATGTTTTTTTCATTCATTACACATTAAATGCATAGTCCAATTAATATACATCTCAAAATACCAAAAAAAAAGTAAATTGTAAATAAAAATTGTGTTTACCTAAATACGTCATCCCAGTTGAGTATATGTTCTCTGCCCCTCTTATGAAGAGTCTCATCAGCATACTTCGCACATATCCTCTCGTAAATGCAGACATTTACTCCGAGTTTTTCTATAATCTTCTTTTCAACTTGTGCAACATCCAAAATTTCTTCGTCGTGTATTTTGGGGCTGTATCTTTTGGTTCTGCTTGCATAAGTTTCTGAAATAATATATTGAGATAATTCATGAATAATAATTTCATTATTTCTTACAGATTTTCATGGTATATTTTTTTACAATGTTGATCAACCACCTTAGCTGGTGGCGTGCAGTCATAAAAGTTTGTACCTTTAAGATAAAATTTTGGAAGCTTTTGCTTCAGTTGATTTGAACAAATGGTATATNTTCTCGAGGAAATGCCTCACGGTACACTTAAAACACGCTTGGCATCAGCAACTTTCGACTTCCCGCACGCCGATCACTACACGCTTATATAACCGCAGAAAGTGAACTTGGCTCTTGGCAGTTCCAAAGGCGCCAGAACCTTGTCGATCTCTCACGTACACGTAACACATATGCTCGTGGTACCATGCACAATAATCCACATAGCGTCTGTATCTCAAAACATAGTTATTTTTTAATTATCAAGAGAATTTCCTATTCTTTTGTGTGATAGAAGTATTCTCCATCAAATGCCTATATTTTGCCATACAAATATTCTGATTTATCTCGGATTAATAATTAAAGTCATATAAATAGTTATTAATCAAGTAAAATGTTTGATAGATAACAATAAAAAAAAATAGCGTTGGTCTTTCATCGAAGAAGTAACGTGAGGAAAGGTCAGCTTAGATACAAGTAACGTGTTACGATGGCATTACACGTATCTAGTCGTTTGACGAGAGAGAAAGAGGTATGTCGCGAGCAAGTGGAACACTTTCGCTTTCGCCACTCCACAGTTTGCACATGTCGGCATTATACCGTCGTATATACAGGTAAGCCCTCACTTCCAGATGTGCATGAGTGCACGCGAACTAACGGAACTGACTACTTCCTTAAAGTTAAACAGACGAGGAAGATGTTTTAATTGTTTTTTTTTAATGATATTATGACGAAGAATTTTATTTTTTAACTTGTTGCTTGTTAGAAAACATTGTTAATTGATAAAATAACATAGTATTTTTGCTACAAAAAAATGGAAAGTAAGAATCATTTTTTAAGATTACTGTTTTTTTTTTTTTTTAATGACTCGTAAACTTTTCGTGTGTACCAATTATGATTATTAAATAATATCAATACTTTAAACAATAATAAAAGGAGTAAAAAATGACATTTATAATAATAATAATCATAAGAATAATAATGATGATAAAGATGATAATGATAATGATGACAATAATGATAATGATGATGATAATGATGATGGTGATGATAATGATAATGATGATTATGATGATGATGATGATGATGATGATGATGATGATGATGATGATGAT
>NW_019379654.1:944644-1072250 GCF_000648655.2 Copidosoma floridanum
AATATTTTTAGTACGTTTATTTATTTTTTTTTATGATTACTGTTTTTCTTTTTAAAAAAGATTCTAAAATGTATGCATATGAAATTTTTTTTGCTTCCACATTAATATTTATATCTAGAAAGTTGATTTTTTACAAACATCTTTGTAATTTTTACCTCAATTTCAATCCATTCTATTGATAATTAATCTAAGAATAATAATTTTAATAGTAGTATTAATTGTATTATTTTCAACGCAGAAATGTAAAAATCCATAAAAAGTTATAAATTAAACACAATAATAATATTTTATTAAGTCTCACTTTATTTACTACGATATAATAATAAGCTTGATTAATGATAGTGCTTATCATGTAAAAGACTTGGGCCAGCAATATCGAATGAGAGGACCTTTTGAAACGATACAGATAAGGATTCTTCTTGTAGGTGAAAGTGTCACTTGTAACAATAAATTGTGAAGCTTTTCATCATTTGAAGACTAGGTAGCTTCCCATTCATACTAATTAAATCACTTTAATGTAGTTCAAGGGACATACATTTGTCTTTGTCATTTTAATAGATTAAATAAGTGTGCCTGATGACAGGGGATGAAAATATATGAAGTTCTCTGTTATATCAGTAAATGAACTTCAAATTTTTTCAGTTTCATATTTCTCTACTAACTCAATGCTTGATACGAAGCCAAAATTTCATGAGCTACAAGCATCGTCCCAATCACTTTATTTTCAAGTAATTATAAAAATAAATTATAATAAATGCAAAGATGAAAAATCACTTATTGAATACATTTATGAAGTATTATGTTGTTTAATCGTGGAAAAGCAATAAAAAATAAAAGTTGAAGTAAAAAAAATGAAAGGTATTTTTTTTGTAGATGTATTAAAAAAAAAAATGAAACTAAACATTACCTTGCAAAAAGACAGTAAATCATAAAACAATAATAAAAGTTCTCGAGGAAATGCCTCACGGTACACTTAAAACACGCTTGGCATCAGCAACTTTCGACTTCCCGCACGCCGATCACTACACGCTTATATAACCGCAGAAAGTGAACTTGGCTCTTGGCAGTTCCAAAGGCGCCAGAACCTTGTCGATCTCTCACGTACACGTAACACATATGCTCGTGGTACCATGCACAATAATCCACATAGCGTCTGTATCTCAAAACATAGCTATCGAAAGACCAAAATGCCAATACCTACCACTAGTGTCCTCTCGCACCTGTGCTAATGGCCAAGTCGCGCTCCAGCCGGTGCTGCTGCTCCTGCTACTTTGATAAAAACTCGAGGCTGAATGTTGGCACGCTGCAAGAGCCTAGGTCTACTGGGGGGGCCCCTTTGGGAGAAAGTCTCGTTTGCCCCTCCAAAAGCGCAGGTTGCTGTTCGTACGTATAATGTAACAGGTGTGTTGCGATCGCTCCCGCAGTTTTCGGCTTGCGAAACGTTGAACGGCGATCGTTGCTAGTTACAATGGTAGCCATTCGTGCTGAGACTGTGTTTTTATCATATGCAGAATAGATGGACTGCTGATAGTAATAATAATAATAATAATAATAACCATTCGGATTTCGTTAAATGGTTTGGAGTGGAATACTCCACAGTATGGAGTAAGGCTGGTGGTTTTTTCTTGAAGAAGACGTGCTATGCAACTGGGAATTTGTAATTTCGAATTTTCACGTACAAGAGTTTACGGATGTGTTCGTGCATTTCATTCAGAAATAATAAAAAACTTAAAGTAGAGATTCTTGAATTTTTTAATGTTATAGGTGTGATATTTATTAAATAAAAATAGAAGAATTATTTACGTACATGACTGTAACAGATTTCATTATTTTCTGTAAAAAAAAATTTCATATTTTGTATTCCGATCATGAAGTTTGATTTCACTTACTGATCAAGGTGTAAATTCATCGAAAGTATTACCACGTACGGATACCTTATTCTGAATACTAAATACCCTTACGTCAAAACATTGGCTACATAAGAAGCTCAGAGTACTGTGTAGTAATGCATCCTTTTGAATTAAACATGCTCTATGTATACATGTTAAAATATATCCTAGTAAAACATTTTAACCAACTGAAAATTGATTACCAATAAAGAAGAATTTAGAAGTATGATTAGTTGAACTGTCATAAATCAGCATTAGTTTTTTTAACCATTAAGTATCAAATGATTTTTCGACCTTTTGCAGTCTTTCGCAGCCCCTCGTCCTAAGTTTCCAAGTTAAAAGTAAATTTCTTTTGGATAATCAAAAAAACTAAAGGCTTTTGTTTCAAAAGATAAAAACGGAGACTTTCTGAGTCCTTGAAATTTTTAAAATTTTCTACCAATAAATTTAAGTACCTATGGTTAAACACGATGGAGAAATATGAGAATTCCTTAGTTAACTTTATTAAAGCTTAGTAAATAATTTTTCTAAATAGTCTAAAGTACATTTAAGTCGATGACACAAAAAAGGAATTAAAAAAAACCAGTTTTTAAGAGCAAAGTAGCTCACTGCTGCACATACCTAGATTCGGGCTACTTATAGTGTTAAGATCATTTAGAAACTCTCTGACATTATCATGAAACTTAGAATTACAAATTAAACATTGCTGTTATCGTAACAACTAACAGAGTATAGTCTGTGATATAGAAATTAAAAACAAAAATGACAATATGTCTGTATGAAATGTTTTCGAGGAGAAAGTATAGGCTATCAAAAGTGTTCATGTAAATTTGAATAAATTCTCAAAGACTTTTATAGTACATTACTTATCTAGGCTTTGTCTCGGAGGTCAAAAATTTTAATTTTTCAGGCAGATGGTATGAAATTTACTTTTTATCTCTCAAAATAAGAGCTCTAATTTATTCACTGTAGTTTTATAGCTTTATATAAGAGATCTATGACAAGTCTTTTTACAAAGTTAACCTAGCCACTATAACTACGACTCCAAATAATATGCTATCAAAGTTGATGCTCCAATCGAGCAGGTCAACGTTTAAAAATTAATCCTGACGAAAACAGCCGTTGTGCCTCTAACTATTGTCGTCGGATTGGTCACAGTTTATTAAGTTCATATTGTAAGCCTCATGTCATTGTTTCTTGATACTGGCTAATTCTTTCTTTCATAAATCTGTTTCTTAATTTGTTGCTAGATTGTTACTGTTATTACTGTTTTGTGCAATAAGCCTGTGTGCTTGCTTATAAATAATATTTACTTAACCCTCACCATTGTCCTTGACATAATTTAATATAATATTTAACTAGTAGTCCTTTCCAAAATGGTTGCATGAATTTCAGTCAAAATTTCGGAATAATCTTTAAGTTCTTGTTGCTGCTAGTGCCTTTACGATTGCTTGAAAACGTTGCAGACAGACCCCTGCGTTTATGCAACCATATTTTTATCATTCGTATCGTATGCATTATGTATTGAACGTTGAAGTTAATCTTGGTAGTTGCTAAAAATTTTTACGAAGGCAAAGAAAATTCGTTTGTAAAAATAATTATAATTTATTAAAAAGTGTAACTATTAACACATTGAAGATATTATTACAGCAGTTAAACTCAGATCATGCACATACAAATTTTTGTTTTATGAATAAGCATAAAAATTGTATTTGAATGAAAGCTCAACTTTTTATGAATGTAGAGGCTTAATATTAATTAAACTGTTGGAAGTAGAGGGTGAAGGTTATATTTAAAACTTACCTTATTAGTCCAATTGTAGAAAAACAAAGTAAAAAATGCTTTTTCGGACTTCATTGGCTTATTTTTTATTACAAATCTGACATTTTTTAAGCCTAATTAAATTGTAGTTTATTGTTCAGTTCAAAATACTTTCAAAAAGGTACTCTTTTATCTATACACTTAAACATTGATTCAAAAAGCAAGTATTCTCAATGTACACAGAAAATAAAAAATAATTGCTACATAAAATTTGAGAATGACTTTCTGAACTTAAAATTGTTTTCAAAAAATTATACATAGGTTTAACTAATGATGTTTTACGTAAAAACACAATAATCATCGTTTTTTGCAACAATTTATTGTACTGAATGAATTTTCGTATTTACATGTGTAAAAATACTAATATATTTTTAATTTTTATTATTAGAAATTCTTATTCGTAATTACTTCCATGTAGTTTACAAGTAATAACCATAAAATGTAAGTTCACAGAGAATTTCGACTAGTATCGAAATGACAATATGAACGGAATTACATTATCTCGAAACTAAATCTAAAATTTTTATTTACAGTTTAAAAATATATTTACAATGATCAAGCATAAAAAAATTTGCTCCAAAACAGGCACAATTTAATCAAATGTTCTTTGACAATTAAAAAAATATATCACAGAGGCATGCACAACATACAAAATTATTTGCGTGGTTATAAAATTTCAAAAAATAACTTTTTCAGGATTCATCATAAAACCACTAATTCTCAGCATCTTGACGAAATCAATATGTAGAAAAATCTCAATTTTTTTCTGAGCCATCAAACTAACGCAATCTCAGCTTCTTCATTAGGTTAAGAACGCTGGCACCAGGAAGTGGACATGATGGATAGAAGTTGTGGCAACCCTGGCCCTCGATACCAGCTATCAGTTGTCCCATGTGAGCCGCAAAGTGGAATTTTGACGTCACCTCTGCCATCGTGCTCAGACTCGTATCTCTGCGAAGTACATTGTGAATATCATATATTAATAAACACATATACATGAAAAAAGAATCGTTGAACCTCCGTGAAATTACAATTACATATATTAAACGACAACAGACGATCAATAAAAAAAAAACAAACAAACGTTAATGAGCTGTTGCGGCAAGCGATCTCAAGGTCTCTTCTACTCTCCTTTTACTTTTATACGTATGTATAGCCACGTATGTTCGAATAAGTGTATATGCATTTGTAAATGAGTTTCACCGGTAAAAAACCATTGGTTATTACAGTCTCGAGACGGCAATTTCTTTTGATGAATAAAATTGTCATTAATAAGTGCGAGCCTTAAGTATACAATATCGTGTCCTTATACGCTTATCTACGGTTCCGTTACTATGTGGTTGAGTGTGATGTAGAATAATTTTTTTAGATTCATTTGTAAATATACAGTTCTAGTAGAATTATACCATGGGACATTGACCCTCAGAAAATAACTTTCAGTTATGACAAAATTTCGTGGGAATTCACAAATAACTATTTTTGAAATCTCGGTGAGATCAATTTCGTCATGAATGTACATTTTATTGTCCAAAGAGTTAGTTGAGTGATTCTTATAAACTATAGGGGCTCCTACAAATTATCAATGTTATTTAAATGAATTAATTAAATAGTAAATAAATTACGTATCAGCATCAAATAGTGGAAAAATCTAATATAAAAAATACAAACTCTAAACCTCTTACTCTAAATAATTTAATAAATTCTAAACTGAAAATTTGAACTTTTACAAGTGAAGGATTTGTTGTATAAATAACTTATAAAATTTTCTTCCTTTCATTTTTTTCTTGAAAAATCTTTTGTTATTTAAGTACCTATGGTTAAACACGATGGAGAAATATGAGAATTCCTTAGTTAACTTTATTAAAGCTTAGTAAATAATTTTTCTAAATAGTCTAAAGTACATTTAAGTCGATGACACAAAAAAGGAATTAAAAAAAACCAGTTTTTAAGAGCAAAGTAGCNTTTTTTCTTGAAAAATCTTTTGTTATCTCAAAAAATGTTTCCTTTACGATTGTAAATTATTTACTGTTAGAGATGGATACTTTCAAGATTTGAAAATAAAACCAAGATTTCACGACAAGACGTTGATTTATAGACAATATTGAGAATGTGTGTACAAGAGTATCCCAAGAACAAGACAAGAATAAAATTTTCATTACTTTTTAAGAACAAGATCAAGATCTTTAAGATCTTGTACAGTCACATTTAGAACTAGTTGTCATACAAGAGTGAGAGGGTCCAGCGGTATACCAAACGCTCCATAACCTTACTACGGCGAGGAATGTAGAACCTCCTTAAAAAAAAGCGAGTCCGTCTAGTGTATACATGTATACTTTCTAGTTAGTACACTTAAATATAACAAAAAGCTAGTTCACCTGATGTAAGGGAACGTACTTTATGTCATGGCCGTGTGTGTGTGCGTGTTAGAAACAGCGTTCTATTTTCGCAACAATGTGAGGCTTGACGTTAGCATTGACACGCGCGTAAAATGCAAATATAAAACTTGCTTGATATTTTTTTCAGGGTAATAATTCCACAAGAGCGCAAACACTCAATGGTCTCAAATAACCTTGCCTCATCCCTCTCTACGAATGAAGTAAGCCGTCCGTTTCGATTTGACTTTCGCCATACCTCTTGTCTTGTGTGATGAATCTGTTATGAGAAAAAATATGCGAAAAATATAAACGTTTTTTTATTTGTACACAAGGTAAAAACAATTTTATAAAACTTTATTGTTTTTGCTATAACAGAGGGCTGTCTGGTGAGTTATTTCGTGATAAAAATAGCTTCAATTATTTTAATCGAATCTGAGTTTATTCATTTGTTGGAAAAATCAAGTTGCCAGACATTATAAATATAGCTAATTTTCAATTTGAAATAGCAATTTTTTATTGGAAATTATTATGTAAATTATTTCGTAAAAAAATCCATTGTGTGCCAAACTTGTGCTATTGACGATAAAAAAACCGTTACTCAATACTGGCTCAAATAACCTTACCGGTTACGGCATTCACATCTCGATAAAAATTACGGACTTAAGTAATGCGATCCCGAAATAATAATGAAGAGACAATCTGGTCGAGAAAACGAAGGGGGGAACAGCTCCGGCTATTACGTTACGGAACATGAGTGGCTTCGATAATCGTGTGCTCGCGTAACCATCGATTTTGGGACTTTCTCTTAACCGGTTTTCGGCGCCCGATTCTGATATCAGTATGCTTTTAATAGGCTGTCTTGTCTTCCTTCCCTTAATAATTTTTTGCTCGCAGAATATTAATCAGTCGCAAAAGCGAATTTCGTCGAATGAGTAAAAAAATAGTTCACTCGAAATAGCTTGCACAGGCTTAAATATTTAAAAAAATGAAGTCAGATTTGGGTTGAATAAACAACTAACTTGGATAACAGATTATTTCCTAAATTTTGTAATAGCAATACGGATATCTTACTTCCAGTATAAGAAAATTCCTAGTTTGGTAACTAATAAATATTGAATTATATCTGCAACAATACTGCAAAAAAATACAATGCACATTGTAATACGTAATGTTCTACAAGTATATCAAGTTGAGTTAAACAAAGGGAGTGCAAATTACTCCAGATAGTGTTTAACACACAATAAGGTTCTTCATTGTTTTAAGTAGATCGTGTGATTAAGGATCAATTGGTAAAAGTAAGTAGAAAAAACCCGTGTATAGAAAAGTTTTAATCACCACACAGGTACGAAATGGAAATTTTAGGTAACTCCATCCATCCTGCTTCAAATAAATCACAGTGCTATCGTCGTTTGCGCTCATTAGGTGAAAGTATCGCATTACCATACGACGCGTGTGTACGCGATACAATAGAGTCGATTGACGGTCAAACATGTATGCACGCGCTAGCCCATACACGGCACATTAGACTATTTTTCAAGTGATTCCATGGGCAACGTGCATGTGTACATGAAATAATCGTGATCATTATTTAGCATTGCCTGATGATAAATGAAAATGGCCAGGCATATCCGCAACCCCTGTCTTTCTCTCACGTATTGTTTCTCTGGTCAGGCCACACATAGTGCGTGCCTTGATTTCGATTATCGGCTATACAAACGTACGTTTCCACAGCTAAATCCAAACTTTGCTCTGCTAATAATAGTACAGGCGAAAACTGCATCCCTTTCCCCATGGCTGTGGCATGGCCAAGTAGTATAGTGGTGTTTGTAGTGGCAGCAACTGAGTGTTATCCAATAGGCGAATTGGCTCGTGCGGTCGCACTGACTAGAGTTTTACCGTATGTTGAGAGTGCGATCGGAAACCGAAACTCGTAAAGCTTTGGCATAATGTCGGCTAATACTGAGTGTTTCGTGTTGCTTCGGCACCTAGGATTTCTAGTCAGAGGGTTTAACAAGTGTAACTCACATTGATTGAAAAAATAAACGAACGTTTTGATGGTGTGAGGAATTAGAAAGATGTTTGAAGATAGTAAAGAGTCAATGTAGATGAATTTTTTTTACAGTATTATGATTTTACAAAGGTTTCAAGTCGTTTAATATTTTTTTTGTTTATTACTTATTAAGTTTTAGAATTTAAAATTTATGTAGACCACAGAGAGCAATGAGGTCGTATAGAGGTATCTAGAATGAGATCTAATGTAAATTTTAAAGAAATTTTGAAAAAATATGAATGACGTTGGAATAAGAAAGAAATGAGTATACATATAAATAATTAAATAAATAAGCTTATTGAAATTTTAAGTACATTATAAAAAAAGTGAATACATAAAAAATACAAAAACTGTTATTCAATGACCTAGTACAAGTTCACGTATGAGTTAAACAGAGCGAAAGTTGTGAAAGTATAATACGGCATGATAAGTAAAACTACAAATTTGAGTTTGCGGTTAAGTCGAAAGCGTACGTTTGTGCATCGAGTTTCAAAGGTTATTCGCTCGTGGAAAGCAGAATAAAAGAACTATTGGCTAGTACATCTATATGTATTAAGAAACGAAGTAGTTCTACAACGGCTAATGATATTTCACAGTGTCCTGGATATTCTAACAGATGTGTTTCAATTAACACAGTAATTTTGGACTTCATTTGGAAGACGTGAAAAGTTTTCCCTTCACGATTTTTTTTTTTTAATAAATGTTTTATAAAACCCTGGGTAGACACGTACTCACTTGAAAAACAGTAGCTCAACGTTCTTGGCTGTTTTTTATGTCAATTGCGGCCCATGATTTTAACAAAAGAATACTGTAAAGTATTAATCACAAGCACATCCAATATGTGCATAGCTAACGAGTCGGGAAAGAATATGGCATATTAGTAATAAACTCAATCTCTCCCTGTGCTAGTAATTCATCGAGTATCACCAATTGAGTTTAATAATAAAGTTCTCAATTATTTTCTATCGATTGCTGCAGCAAGTAAATCTACTGAGACGTTGCACACCTCGCGTTTATTAGGGTCTGCATAAAACATCGCCATCAATATTCCGATAAGTTGCAAAAAGTACCATCGACATTTATAAACGAGGGGAAAAAAAAAAAAATTGTCACTGTCTCGAATAATGAACCCAACGAGTCCGAGTGGTCATTAATATTTCACCTGAGCCTGCATTTCGAAGTCTTAAGTGTAAAAGGCGCTCTTATTTCTCCGGATAAGTAATGTCAATATCATAGAGCGGAACAATAGCATTTCCTCGAAAACTCGAGGTAGCTATTAACCTCAATGTGAAGAAAAAAAAAAAAAAAAAATAGGAGCTGACAGCTTCGAATGAGCTGAAATGAAAGCGAGGAGAGCCAGCGAAAGTTAATTCACCAGAGCGCGAGTTTGGATAAAAATTCAAGCCCACCTGATTAGGTTGAGAAGTGCACGCTCCATTTCGCTGAGCTGGTCCTGCTGGCCGCTCGACGTCAGCTCGCAGATGAGCTTCGGCAGGCAGGACTGCTTGATCGTCGTCACCATCTTGGCTCGCCGAGCCGCTGCTGTGCGCGGCATACGCGTACACATGCGCAAAAATTACACGTGCAATATTAAAAGTTCAATTAACGAGGAGATTGGGGTGGGTGCGAAGGGAAGCTAGGGAAGATTTTCAGCTCAGCCTGTGATGTTGGGGCTGTAACAGTAGTAGCGCAGGTAGCGTACTTATATTGTAGGAGCTGAGTTTGATGGGGGAAGTGACTTGTGTGCGTGTGTATGTCGGCTTCGTGCGGTCGTGTCTCGGGTGAGGTACGCTAATAAGGGGGTAAATTGCGGTCTGTAAACTAAAGCTCTGATTGTTTAATCCAACGATGTAGAGTTGCGTTGTTCGTATAATACGGGCGTACTTGACTAACTTGATTTTGATCAATTGGCTGATTGAAAATGATTAATATTGCTAGAGTGTCAAGAGATAAACATTTATAAAAGAAATAAGCATACTCAGCCTTTTTTTTTGTTTAATTTTTCCACAGTTATAACACAATTTTGAGATAGAACTGTTGCTTAACTATATTAGCAAAAATCGTGTGTAAAAAATTCTGCTGCAACTTTTGTTGTTTATTTTCATGAAAAATAAAAAAAATGAGAACCTTAGTAACTTGATAAATTTATGTTATTTTAGTAATTTTTACAAGTAATTTTTTAAATATTTTATATGTACTTTACAACTCGTCACTTGAATACCTACGCTATGTCACATGGCACAAAATCCATACTGTCGATCTTGTTACGTCAGAAAATTTTTTGACATTTCAATCATCTTTATATTCGAATAATACATTACCGCATTCTTCTCCCTGAAATGCACTTGTTATTCAAGTCGATTGTTATTAGTTTAAAAAGTTATGTCATACTGTAGTGATCAACGTCAATTAGTTGTTTTGAAATTCGTTATAATGTTTTGTTTGTATCATCATCAAAAATATTGAAAATATATACATCGGTGTACTAAAATTTTTAATACATCACTAGTAATTTTGATAGCAAATGAATCACAATATTTAATGAATATATATTTTTACCTACGCATTCAGTAAAGTATACTTACAATAACACAAAACAAACGTAAATTTCTGACTGATGATGAAAATTTTCTTTGTTCTTGCGTGATACTGTTTTGTAACCTAAACGATTAAATACGCAATCATTCAAAACATACACATACAATTCGTCAAACGTTCTCTTACGCAGCCACTTTTACCTTGAAAGTTTTTTGTGAATAAATCACTAACAGATAAACAATTTTTTGTGCTAAGCGTACTTTTATAAATTAATCAAATCTTAAACATAAATTATCATTGTAGTAAGGAAATTCAAAAATCAAAGAAAGGCCTTACCATCACCATCCTCGTAATCTTTCCTCGCACCACCAAAGAAATTCCGATCGAAGTTGATTCCATCCTTGGAAACTCCCTTGGCCAATCCCTTTACTCCCGAGTCCTTGTGATTCACCTCGCCTCCTGTACCCCAGACTATACCCATCAGCATGTTGTAGTCGCCGGCAAAGTACAGGAACATGCCAAGAAGTATCACCAGCCGCACAGTACCGGTGTCCAACATTTTTGCCTCTGGCAGTTCTCTGCGTCTCAATATCTATGTATATCTGCCGGTTACATCGTCCAAATTAATTCATGAGCTCGTTCGACATCGCTCTGACCTCATTCCGGGCAGCACAAGGCTTTATTTTTTACTTACGCATTTAAGTGCCAGTATGCATTTGCATTCGCGACAGGTATGGCTGCAATCGTATTTTTGTTTACGTGTTTTTAATTGCCAGTATAAAAATAATTCAGATATTTTGTTTCGGCAACGTAAGGCTGCAATCTTATTTTTGTTTACGTATTTTTTTTTTGCCCAGTATAATAAAAATTCAGGTATTTTGATTCAGAGGATGATTTTTTGTGAAATGTGCGGTTCTATTTTACAAAAGTTTTTTTTAGTAAGCTATTTCAAGATATTAGGCGTTGTTCTTTGAAATGTAGCTGTTATAAAAATTAAACTTGATAATATTGATGCTACAAGGAACTGGAATGAGGCAATAATGTATTAATAACCATCAATTACGTCAATACGTAAGTTCAAGATTGATTCGAATCCGTCATTAACACGGACATCAACTTCATTGTAAAAAGTTATAGTGACACATAAAATTGAAAAAAAAAATTGTTTCAAAAATTTAATTTAAAAAATTCCAAAACATTGATAAAAAAAAAGATTTTTTGTATTTTAGAAAATCTGACGCCGCTACCTTAATAGAATCAAACAATCTCTCACACTTTGCACATCGCGTACTCGCACGTGCGAAGAAAACAAATCTCTTACTTACAACCCTCCAAAACCTAGTAGATGCACAATTGAAAGTAGAGAGAATGAAGAGAAAAATAAAAAAAAAGTATAACGCAGCTCGTTACCTCGTCGAATGAGCTCGGCGCGCCGCACGCAGCAGGGCCCAGCCGTTGCACCCAGCACTCAAGCGAGCGCGAGCCTCGTTGTCGTCACGCCACTCGCGATTCCGGATCTGCGACGTTGGCTGGAGCAGCAGAAAAGCCCAGTCTGGCTCCCGCCACACTTCCACTTTCCACTCCCTCCGGGCGACGACGCGAGCCGACACTTTAGGACGCTCTGGAGACTTCCAGAAGTGGCCTGTCAGACACACATGAATACCTACTTGACTCTCTCTGTGCACACGTCAGTGTTTGGATTACGCGCGTATTTATAAGCCTCAAGCGTTTTTGAGGATCGGAAAAGGAGACGCCGATTGCGCCATCGAGTGATTTTCAGGTTTTGTACTCCCTTTTCCCTTCCCATCGGATTTTTCACGCCCTTTTTTAAATTTGCGGCTACTGAGCATTCAAACGTCATGTACCAACAGTATACGTATACATATGTACCAATTGCGTTGTCCGGTCTGATCGTAGACGGCCCTCAGGAAAGTCGGAATGGTAGGTGAGTCAATTGGATAGGGGCCTGGATAGCGTCAGAAAACAGGGTATCTCGGTTATTGATCGAGCTACAGTTTGCCGATAAGTATGCCCTACCCTAACGAATTTTTGCAACTATAGTTCACTATCACGTCGTATAGTTATAGAGGTTATAGAGTAAAAATTTCCCAGCCTGCTAGAAAACGCTCTGTTGGTCTTGTTTTTACGCTACGTCGGAAAAATTGCCGATCGCACCCAACGATATTTCTCGGTATTTTTTAATGTGATGAAACTTTTATATCTTTGATGTAAACAAATACATAATCTTGATGAGTTGTTTGAAATTGTTTATTAAATTTCGAGATAAAAACATAAATGATAAGTTCGTAGTTTCAAAAGTTTCAAGAAAAAACTTTAAAATACACCTCACTCTTAATTGCGTTGAAGTAACCCAGATCAAGGCCCCAAATGAAATCGAAATCTATATGAGAACACCACACATGAGTCAACGAAGGATGTTTCTATATTCCTTACTATGTCCACATCGTAAATCACAGGCCGTTACGCAACGTAATACACATTTTTTTTTATCCCGACTTCGATATATAATTTCAATTCCGAGAAACTCGTACGTAAACCTGATTGTGAAAACTATGAAGTACAAGTACTTTTAATTAATCATCTCAACTTGCTCCTGCGTGTGCTCTACTCTACAGCGTAAGTGAAAACTTGCGTGTCACTACAAATTCTGTTTACAAGTATAAAATACAAAAAAATAATTATTTCCCATATTTGTCAAGTCTTTTTGGTTCAAAAATCACTTGCGTCATACCGAGAGCACTTACTTACATCACTCGAAACAACGCGTCAAGTTATTTTTCCATCGTATAAGCCAAGCACTTTGTATTTAAATAACAAAAAAGCCGTTCTCACGCAAGAACGCCAAGGCTAGAGCACTGCGCTGCACTGCCAAGGAATATTTTCACCTCTACGGGTCGACCATTCTTAACAGAACACACATATTATACTCGTACATACTTAGCATCGAATCAACGTAACCGAATGAGCAGTATGACACGTAACACTCGATAATCATTGAAATTATACTCACTTTAAATGAAATGAAATAAAATTACCTTCCCAAGTAACAGATCAAGAACATAAACTCGCGAAAGACAAAATCGCACTGGTTGGAGATCTCGAGGCAGCTCCGCGAAAAATTTTCGATTCATCTAAGGAGTTATTATCTCATCCCCGGCGCATTTCACTTTCCTCCACCGTAGGTATGTATATAATCTTTGCTGCACCACGAGCGCGGAGAGCAACAACTTTTACTTTC
The DNA here is from genome assembly GCF_000648655.2 of Copidosoma floridanum. The sequence continues at coordinate 958,577 of NW_019379654.1, forward strand.
ACGCTCGCGCAACTCGAAAAATTCTAGATGCCTATACGCTAGCAGATCTGCTGCGCAACAGCTCGGTAAAAACTCGGCACTCGCATTCGCGCGCGGAAATTCACCGGGAAGGTACACGCGAGTTTTTCAACTTCTTCGTTGATTGTCCGTGGTGCGAATGCTAGAAGTGTCTACCTCTTGTGTACCTCTTGTATCAGCAGCACCCTGACGTTGAATGACTGTGGATCGCCAGCGAGTGCAGCTCAGGAGCCTTCGACCTGCTCACTCGCTTGCTCGCTTACGTACAGTGAAAGTTGTGCTCGCTCGCTCGCGGAACCCAAACCGAGCACGTATAGTATTATGAGCCTCCTGTGTTTACTAACTTTGCCGAGTTGCTTGCATGTTTTTAGCTCGATGCGGTTTGGGTTCGGGGCGTGGTTGGATGAGTTATTGTCACCGATCGCGTTTTACGATTTTTTTTTGCAAACGGGAATGGAGAAATCTTATTCATTGCAAACAAATAGATAGCAATTTTAATCAGTGACATTGAAAAGTGATTTTTTGAAAAAAGGCATCCAGTCGTGAAACCGAAAGTACTCGCGAAAATAAGGCACTGATTTTTCAATCGGACAAAACTCCATCCACTTCTCTCGCACTTGGCTCGCTTACCTTGGGTCGCGAGAAAAAAGAGAGAAGTGCTGCATGCAGCCGAGGTCAGCCACATGCGTCTGCGGTACTTCGAGAAAAGTATCTCGATACGATAGGAACTGCACTGCAGACGCAGTGTAGTTGATGTCTTTTTTTTCTCAATCAACGAGTGGCAGGCACTACTTTTTGTTTTCTCCTACAGCTCCGATTGACGATCCCTTTGTTCAACTTTACAAGGCTGATCGGACGGGAGCTTGAGCGTAACGCCATGCCGAGTGAAAGTACCATAAAAGGTTCGTGCTGGTTCGCGAGGCGTCCGACGTGCGATTGAAATTTCGATAGACTATGGACACATATATGTATACATCCATACATGGTCGAAGGATCGTTGAATTTAGCTTTAAACATACTTGGTTGGTGGACTGGCGTTATGATTACTGTTCACCCGCTTTTCGTTTTATGGTTGGTCTATTAGGAAAATCAATGATCGATCGATGGTGTGTGTGTAACTAACCTGGCTTTTAGCTCTCATTTCCTTTTTTGTTTTGAGACTGGCGTGTTAGCGGTACAAAGTTCTTGAGATAAAAATTTCAGCCAACAAAGCAAAAAAGTATGATGTTCGAGTCATTTGCGCTGTTGTAACTCTGTACTTTTTTTTCTTGACCAGCAAAAAATTCATAAACAAAATCAATGGTCCGATTCTGGTTCATTTTCAAGCTGTTGTTATTGGTTGATTCTTCAAGCTGTTGTTCATTTTTTTTTAGTTGAATTATTTTGTTGGACGTTTTTGAAACTGATGAATAATAATTATTTTTCCGCACTCGGGTGGTTTTGGGAGGCTGGTACTTCCTCGGGCGAAAAAGCAGTTTTCCGGAACTCGTTCGAAAAGTCTCCTTTACGAACCTCGTTACGACCCTCGCCTTCGGCTCGGGCCGCAAACCTCTCGGTTCGCAAATAGAGACTTTTCAAACTCGTAGGAAAACTACTATTATTCAATGAAATTTTTTTTCAGACAGAAAAGGAAAGAAATCTCAAGAATATTTAGACATCAGTAAGAACCTAACTTAGTCCGATGATTTTACACATGAACGAAATATTAATACATGGCGTATTTTATGAAGGAATTATTATCATCAATTTGAGATTTCCTACAAAAGGTGATTGAAACTATCAGAATTCAAAGATGGAGAGAAAAAATGGAGCTTGAGGTAGGATATAAACTTCAAGGCTAGTGTAAAAAAAATTTATCTTTTACAATGGACAGTAAATTTTTTACAAATGTATCATCATGCTGTTTCATTTCGAGATTTTATTGACGTCAAAAAACTTGACGGATGCAAGATAAATCTTGTAAGAAAATCGAGCTAACATACTGTAGGGATACTTTTTTTATGAACTTGAACCTTGTACTTTTTTGATGACCGTGAATTGATCCATGGATCCCCTCGGCCCATATGGAACTTCAGTGGTGGCTTTGACACTACGGTGGATAGTACAAAATATCAATTTTTTTAGGAACTATAAATGATAGTTAACTAATAACAACATTATGTCCCACATCCACTCCCCCTTCCAAAACGTTTCACAATAATTTTATCGCTGTCTAGTTGGATATAACTTGACTATACCCTCCTATCTCGCACGTTAAATCGGTCGAACGAACAAGTAGCCCAACTACTGCTAGACAAGACCTGTGCACTTCCGGACACAGCCAAACTAACAAACGGAAGGGGAGATAGATACACTCTCGCACACCTCGATGGGATAACTCGATCGACGAACTTTTGGCCGAAGTTCTGCTACTTGAATCCAATTTTTGAGATCGTCGATACACCTCCAGGAGGCCGTGCAAAGACACCGAATTTCCGCGGAGCCGGTTCGAAAGGTTGCGACGGCGGGAACGACGGATCGAGCACCTAAAATGCCAGTTGTTAACAGTAAGTATTCGCTGCGATTGCGTTTGCTCGTGCTGTACCCGTGAGCATAAAAAAGCATAGCGTACTTTAATGTTTTCGAGCGAGTCCTGTGCAACATCAGCTCCATCGGGTAGCTCGCCCTCGATGACCGCGATTCTCTTTGACGATCCTTCGGGACAGTTTTTCCAAAATTTCCACTGAAATAAATTAAAATTTACTAAAAAATTATCGGGGTGGCTGGTATCATGTCCCTCTACCGATTACCTTGGCCAGGAACCTTTCCAGGTCGTTGAGCTTGTCCATCGTGTTCAGTAGATCCGAGTTGAGCTTTTTGATCTAAAAAAAATTTCCACGGTTATTTTGATCGAGTGGTTATGGTGTACAGGCTCTTATGGTGTACTTACCTCGTGGTCCAGCTGCGAGGTCGTCAATTTGTGGGCTATTTTCTGAAAACCGAACAGTATGTTACGAATTAAATATGTTTTGGTTTCTGTAAGCTTACCGCTTTTCCGACGACTTCGTCGTACTCGTTTCGCTTGTTCTTTAGCTTGATGATGTCATGTAGCCTCTAGACGCCAAAAGAGAAACATTTTCCTGCTTTGAAAAAGAACCACTGACTAGTGCATAATCGTAAAACTCACCGATTTGTTCTTCTCGACAGTCGCTAGCATATCCTGGTTCTTTCTCTCTATTTGCTTGATAACCTAAAAGCACGCGACGAGCAAATCAGTAAGTGGTTAAGAGGATGGTAGGGGGTGGAAAGACTGTTGCTTACCTTGTGCGCGTACCAGACAGCAAAGTAAAAAAGTATGTACATAAAGATGCACACGAAAACATTGTCCAAGACGTACTCGCGAATAAACGACTACAAGGTAAAGAGAAAATTTTTTTTAGAGACACCAAAACTTGGTGTATAATATAAGCTATGCCGCGTAAAATAACCTCGTGGTCGAAGATGTCAATGAACTTGAGCAGTGGAAAGGACTGGCCGAAGGAGTTTTGCCGGTTACTGTACATAGTTTTCACCGATGTGATAATCCATGGAAGAAGTTACCTTAAAAGTATACGTGTCTACAAGTTATCTATGCGTTATGAAAAAAAAAAAATGTATATATATTTATAGAAAGCACGCCAGTTTTGCGCGTATGTTTATATTATTGATTTGCGAACGCACGGAAGGTTGTCGGGAAAACAATTGAAAGAGCAAGTAAATGCGCATTGTAATATTTACCAGTAAGTGTGGGTTATGTCATAGGTTTGCAATTGGTCGGTTGTTTATAAAAAGTCCTACAGTGACAAACATTTGCGATGCCCGTGCATGGATGTATTCCAAATAAGTGAGTGATGGATTTTTCAATGACAAAGTTGAATTGACGAAATAATAAACAGGCGTTCGCTAAAGTGTAAATGGTAGCATGCAATGTGTACTCGAAAGTGCGACTCTCAAGAAAGGCGGCTATTGGACGGCTTTGGAGTTTGAGCGTTCGTGACGTGAGCCAGCGACGGACTCTTTAATGCGCCCTTTTCGTGATCCTTGACTTTTGGCGCTTACAACGATGGTGCGATTGAGTGGTCATAATATTTTTGTTGTCAAGAGTATTTCGACAGGCTGATAAAGTGCTCTTATTTTTTGGCTGATGAATCGTATATTTTGCCGTAAGTAAAATTTTTCACCTCAAATTATCAAAGTACGATAAATTTCCAATTTTTTCTTTATTTTTTTCTTGAACTCTTGCATTGAAAAAACAAAACCACATCATTACTTTCCATTGTAAAGCCATTGAGATTGAAACCAAAAACTCAGCCTGCGCATGCGTTTATAACCCACTGGCGAGCGATTAATCAACTATATATACACAAAAAATCTCATAAACAAAAATAAAAAAAAAAACAAGTCTCCCGTGCATTATCACGTTCGAGAATACGCGAGTCTTGCACCGCAGCTCTTACTCCCGAATTATGGCACCCAAGTAAAACGGGAGAGAGTGTCCAGACGACGTCGCTGTGCTTGTAAAGCAATTTCGGCAGCCTTGCGCTGTTACTTATATATTACACAGAGAACGTGCGAAAGGCTGCGTGACAGCTTCAAGCTCTGTATCAGTTTACGAGACTCTCGCTCGCACGCGATGCTCGCATAACACGATAAGTAGTATGATCCTTTTCGTCTCCTTGTGTTTTCTTAGCGCGGGAATCGCGTATTGTACCGTAGAATGTGTCGTGTGTTGTATATGAATTAAAGCCAGTATAAATACGTGTGTGTATTAGGGTAATCCGAGACAAGACGGAAGCACTGGGGGCTGTGACGCTTTGAGTTATAATACATATAAGAAACCTGTGTCGTGTGCTTGTACAAACGTCGTAAAGCGCGTATTTACTGTGTACTTGATTATACATGCGCATGGACCGAGAGAATGAAAGAGAATGGCCTTGAGCGCGTTAAACAGGAAAGTGCTTTAGATGGACGCTCGAGGAAGATGAGACGCTTCAAGTTTACTTCACGGCCATGGATAATTATTTTTTCAATGTCGGAGTAATGGCATGAAATTTCAGTTTAAATGAGGCCTGTGTTTCACGCTGAGTTTACGGAAGCAGTGAAGTTCCGTATATGGTATAGAATTTCGTCTGAAAAAGAAAATGCATTCGCGACTCAGTAACTGGAAAACGTAGCATTTCGATTGCAATTTCATACGTTTATTTCGTGTAAGTATGACTTTATACGTCATTCATGGGGGGAAAAGCACAAGGTAAATTAATTACCATTCCCCCAGTACGGAAAAATCTACAAAATATATTATCCGTGCAACATAATACGTATACAAGCAACGCATGAACACGTTTGTTTTATTAATAAAAGTGAAAATACGGCTACGAGAGCTCCGACGCAAACTGCGAAACATAAACATCATTTCAGGTATAAGTAATTATCGTGCTCATTGTTAATTCAGAGTAATTGGCTGTCTAATGGCCAGCCGGACCACGAGTCAGGGGGAGGGGTGTATATACAGTTTCTACTTCGGGTCATAGAGAGACACAAAGAGTATATATATGCACCATCAATTGGATTCGTCCCTTTCATGTGCTAATCTCTGTTTATTTAATCAAATACTAATACGCCAAGTGGATGCGCATAATGGCACGGAGCGACGACACGCACGAAAAGGTCTGCTCCCTCCTCGTCGACGCATGTGACAATATTGCGTTATGATGAGATTAGTCTTTTGAGATCTGACGCTCGGCTTGTCTATTTTATCAAAACACTTGTCAGGCATCGGTCGTTTTTTTCCCCTTCCAACGGATACTAAAATGTTATTGAATTTGATTTATTTGTATGTTATGCTTGAATCCAGTGTGCTTCAGGCAACATGAAATTTTTAAAATCATCAAACACAAGGAAAAAACTCACTACGCTCAGAGTAAATTCAAAAAAGGCAAACACATATTGTATACTGCTCGATCAGTTAATTAGCCAGAGCAAACGGAGGTTGATATGCGAGCAGTGAGAAAGAGGAGAGTGTATCTCTTGCACCCTTCAACTGTGCCCCTCGACGCAAAAAGAAGCCTGCCTGGCTGCGTGTTTATTCTGGCAAATCGGCCGGGAGTCACGTTTCTCTCTTTGAACGAAAGGCAGCGCAGTGGCAAAGACAAATTTGATAATGACGGGGTTTGCACGTTCGGCACACTCGAGCGCCCTTCGTGCGCGCAAAAGCAAGAGTATACATATTATGGAAAAGAGAGAGAGGACAGGTGCACGGGCACTTGTCGCTGGCTAACTAAATACGAAATGAGAGCTTAAGCTAAAGCGGCAACTGACTGTTGGCTACTCTAGAGGAACAAGGACGGGGGGTAGAGTGCGGGATGCATTTGCACTGCAAAGCAAACAACGGCGAATCAACTGTCAAAACACGGTGTCGATCCGTATATTACCGATCAGTCTGCGTTGTGGTCTCTGTTTTTTGGTGTATTGGTTACTAGGGCTCTCTTAAAATTATGCTTAACTGCCCTCTTCAATGATTGATTTTTCAATATAAATGTTATAATTATTGCATTCATAAATTTAAAAATAATGTAAGGAATACAAATTGATTGCCATGGAACCAATGGCTGTAGGTTTTCTTGTTTTTGATACTTTATTTATAAAAGAAGAATACTATCTATAGTCTAATTTAATCGGTAGACATAGAAAATATAGCTTGATTAATGATACAAATAATTACAAAAATGATGTGTATGAAAAGACAGTAGTGCTCTTTAAAATGACTTGTAAGACACTGAACAAGAAGTTATGATTTTTCTCCAATGTCACCCAAAAAGGTACATCCAAAAACCTTGGTCCAACTGAACCTCACAGGTTATAGGAACTTGGACGAATGTGGTAGATTCTGCAATTGTCCAAGTGAATTGATCGCTAATGCAATAAATCTTCTATCATTGATCATTGCACATATATAGTTTATACATCTACATCACAGATAGGAACAGAGCCCTCGAAGCAAATAAATAAGTGTTTTTTCGTCGCCCTCCACCCCTTTTTTCATCTCGACGTACGAGTACATAAGCAGAGGGAGGAGGCGCCTAGAGACGCGTCGTCGTCGAAGCTTGTGTTTATGTAAAACAACACGAGAGTAGGTATATCCCCTAGTGTCGTTGTAATATGTTATGCATACAAGCAAGCATACGCACAGAAACGAGCAGCTTCAAGAAGCTCAAAGAACCCACTTGACGCTTCAAAAGTGCCAGACGCACGCCGGCTGATTCATACATATACACGAGGCTGTTTTACATATGCGAAAAAGTGGCGCGTCTTGTGTTTTTGCTAGATTAGAAAAACAAGTGCTTATTGTAATGTTAAGAGATCGAAGGAGGAGACGAGCGTTTAGGGAGCAGGGATGGTGTGTTAGACGTACGGAAGTGATTTGTAGCGTAATGTAAATGAGGATGTCCCTTTAATGCTGTTTACTTGAAAACTTGTATTGAGGGATTAGATTTCGATTAACGAATTTTTTGATCCCATTTTTTTTGCGAAATCAGATTAATTTTATGCCTATTTTTTATTATATTATGTCACGTTGATGTGCATCGTTGACTTTACATAGTTTTGCACGAAACAGTAGTTACTTGACTAAATATATAGTGCATCTGTCAGTAGTAGTTATTTGAGACATGATAATATCTCATAATCGAGGGTCCTATAATATTACTCGCAAACACACTAGCAGTAAGTATTAGACGGTTTTAATTGGAGAAAAGCGATATTTAATTTCAGGGTTTGAGGAGCATTAAAATAGTTTGCTGTTTACTACTGGTAGATTAGCAATGATTGGTGGTGATTTTAAAGAGATTCTCATTCAATTCACACTCATCATCAAGCTCAATAGTTTAAGAAAGTTGGATTCAATATGAAAACTAATTTTTCAAAAATCTTTTAATTCGTATAAGAAAAATTATATACTAGTTTTATAGATGCACATCTCTGTCAGTAAGTAGTGACGTTAGCGCCCTTGATCATGTTACGTTGTCATGTCGCATTATAACTTACAGCTAATAGCAATTATGTAACAACCCGAGATTTATTTATCAGAGTAGAATTGACGTTTAAACTAAGTTGAACTAATATCGTTAAGCCATAGTTGTACTGACTGTTCTACCAGTTTAGCAGTGACTTGAGATACAAAATTGAAACAATTTAAACAGTTGACCGCGCAAAAATTAATAAGGAAATTAATCACTTTATCTTCACAAAAAATTAAAAAAATTCAAATAATCCACGCAAATATCATCGACTCAACCGCAAATATATTTATCAACAAATACCCACGCGCGAGTGCCTCAGCACAAGGGATAATCACGATATTCACATGAATGTATACCCGGAAACAGAAGTGAGGGGTTGGTAGATAACTTTCTGCGCTTAAGATAGGCGTATATAAAATGAGCAGACTGCCGATCGCCCACCGTCAAATTTCCGCGAGAGAGAGCACTGTGTGAAGATAATGAGATCCCTGGCCTAAAACCCAGTCTAGTGCGATGTCAGTGCACCTTTCATGAGTTTCCTAGATGTGTACATGCGGTAGCGAAGGAGCAAATTAATGAGGGGGAGCCCAACTGATGTTTCGGTAACGAGGCGCCTTTTTATATAACGAACTCACAAAAACTGTGCACGCGTAAAATGCCGTGGTTAAGAAATTACAGTAGAGGGGACGAAAAAAAACAGAAAGCTTTCGTTGGAGGAAAAAAAAACTTTCGACGGAAAATGATGTGGTAATGGACAAAAAGAAGCAGAGGTGCAATGCTAGCTGCGGTGTTTCGTATAGAGCCAAGAGACCTGAAAGAGATCGTTAGGTGGGGGACTGGAAAAAAGGCTGTTTGCTGGGTGAGATAGAACGTCGAGTTAGAGGTCGGGACGAAAGTGAGCAATTTCAGCTTTAATCCGGATAATTGGACCGGTCCTTTTGGATAAATATTTTTTGGAGTTAAGAATATTCTATTTTGAGTTCGTATTGTAATGATTGGAGATAGGAGTGTCTGGGGTACCCTAGATCTGGTTGTCAACTTACCGCTTTAGACGAAATGAATACAAGTGATAAACCAACTGAATGCAGATCATGTATGATTTTGTATACATAAAAATATATATTCACGTGACCTATCAATACACTCTGCTGAACTAAATGCAAATGACAGAGGCACGTGTAGTAAGAAAAAAAAATCAGCAAAGAAGAAAAGCACCATGGCGGATAAAAAACCATGAATGATAAAGACTCAGCACGCACGGCAAAAAAGAGTGAAAGGCGCATGGGAAGGGTAAGAGGAGCGAAAAAGAATAAAAGGCTAGAAAATAATCCGCTCGTTTTACTGGGGCGAAGAGTATAAAGTGAGAAAGCAGATGAGCAGGAGGAGACGTAAGAATAGAGCAAGAGGGAGGGAGAGACAGAGAAAGAGGAGTTGAACTTGCTGCTGCGCCCGCAAAGACTTAATTATCTAATTAATTAACCTCAATCAGAATGATGAGTAATTTCTCGCTCCGCTGGCGCCTTTGGGGCCTCTGCTCTTGCGAGGCTGGCGAGAGATGCGGAGAGAGAACGAATTTCTTGTCACATTTGCAGCACTGTGTATATGTATATATAAAATCAGCAAAGGTACGCAGGCGGGCAACCGACTTACGGCTCAGTTCACGGCAAATCGATTAGTTTGCCGATGCCAGAGTGGGGGATATGTGAGTAATGTACGCGTTCAATGCGATATACGTGCGCCTGTGTGTATAACAGGGTTAAATGCACACCCTTGTATTTTCTCCCTGCTGCTGTAAATGCTGTGGAATCTTAAATCAATTGTCATCTGTATCGTGTAGTTATGCGTCTTTTTAACTGTGGCTTCTCTCTAGATGTAATTTTATCGACGTTGGGGCCTCGAAGACAGCAATACTGATTCGGGCTGGTCTGTGGTAAAAACTTAAAGATCAAGACAATAAAACAATTTTTTTCATGGGATTATTTTTATTCGATATAAATTCTTTAACAAGTCGTAGATCAGGCGATTTTTTTTAACCGTGATAAGTATTACGATTAGTACCTACACGGGAATTTTATTCGAAGTTTTCGGCTAAAATTTTCACTTGACTTATACCAATAATATAAAAAAATTGTAGTACTCTAAACGTAACTCAGTATTTTAACGTACATATTCCATCAATATCACGAAGATCCAATGTAGATATTTTTGCATTATTCGTGGTAAAACAGTATATCTGAAATTCAAAGAGACTATTGAGGCGTGAAATAAGCTACGTCTAAGAGAGAATTTTTTTCCACGCAAGCAGGAACAAAAAAAACGGTGCGCTGGTAAAGAGATCTTGTAACTAAATTTCCTGCCAAAATGAGAAAAAAAATACGTAGAATTGGGAGGACAATAAAAATGGAGATGTAAACACATATTTAATGAAATCTTCATCCCCTAGGCTGTTATAAAACGATGAAAATGTAATCGCAAAAAAGAAAACACGAGTACAATTTATATACTCGCACAGTAGCATCACCAAAACTGTTTCCACCTTTACTTCGGCTTTGAGTCAGGTATTTTTTTTATGGTTCTAAGAAATCATTTTGAGATGTTTACCTTATGGAAAAACGTACCCATACATCGTCCAGTAATAATGGGAAGATCTGGGTGGATAAATATTTCTATTTATACGATTTGTATACAATAAAAGTTACAATGACCCATTGCTGTATTTTATGTACATGATAAAGTTGCTCTAGCCATTTTTTTCCAGGGACGAATACGAAACGTGATCAGTAGCCAAGATGATGTTGATAATGGTAAAATTTTCAAAAAGTAAAGCTACTCTGAGACGCAAACTCCAAAACTTCATTCAACTAAAAAAATGTTTTCTTTTGCCGACTGCGATACCGTGACAATCAAAGACTGTGTGAGCTCGATCCATACACGATTTGTATTTTGTACCAGAAACTTGACTACTTTTACTGCCATACTTTGTAGTTTTTAGATTTTTGGCTTTTGTGTGTAATTCTTAACAGAGGTGATTGAACCCCAGGGAAACCCCCCTTGCACAGTTTGAAAACGTTTTGGAGGAGCTAATTACTCTATCTCTTGTAAGATTAGTAATGAGCTGTCCTAGCAAAATAATAAGGTCAGTTATAATATGGTCGTAAAGTGGCACCCAAGTAGAGGCACTCGTTGAAAGTAATAAGGCCCTTTTGATATATACTTTTCAAGCTTATTTTCTATACTGAAAAGTAAATGCAGAGCTCTTAAAAACAGATACATTTCAGAAGATATAAATTTTTCATGATCATTGATTTAGTTGTATTAATTATAGCTGCGTTAATGATAAAATTATGTTATCAATTATATTTTATCCAATATTTGATCAAAATAGAAGCTAAAGGATTAAATGTCTAATTACAGAAGTTAGAAGGATGTTGCAATCTAATTATTAGTATGTAACATTGTATACACAATAATATTTTACAATCTGATGTCAGTAAAAACTTGTCATGAGTTGAAATACTGTACAAAAGATTTAAAACTAACAAATTTTTTCATCTCGAGTTTATTATTACACCAAATATTTCAAGAAATGTCATCCTACGGTCAACAAATAGTCGTCCACAGTCATATGAAAATAAAGATTACGAAATCATTTTGGTATCACACATGGTTGAGTCTTTAATGCGAGAAAGATCAGAAACATGAAAAAACGTACCCTTGCAGAAACAAGAGCAGTTCAGCATCAGATCAGCGCGGCATTATTTCACGCTTCAGCGCGGTATCCTAACAGCAACAGTGGAGATTCCTTCTATTGTCGATCGTTAGGGGAAAAAATTCCAGATGTCTTCATGAGCTCGAGCACACTTGTATCAGACTGAACGACACCGACGGAAAAAGATCTGGTGACGAGGCGGCAATTAATCAGAGGAGTACCGACCTAACGCTACCCTACCCCAGCAGAGACCACTCAAATTAATTTCGAGTTTCTGTCCCCTTCTCTTACTCCCTATCTGTCATGGCTATATTTCGCACGGACGACTGTCGAAAGAGAAAAGAGACATTGGGACTGACCCCCCGTCTTCCCCTGAACTCTACTCTTTCGCATTTCTCTACTTAAATTATAATAATAAATATTATTGTTACTGTACTCACGCAACAGTAACACAATAGCTTTCTGATTCTTACGCGCTTAGCTGATTCTTGATTGACACGACCCTTGTGAAACTTAAAGCTACTTGATAAACATCTGCACAAAGTTGTACGTATGTGCATGCACGAGTGTGTGTGCATATGTGTGTATGTTAAAAGGATGACAAGCTCTGCTGGGTTCAGGCAATTGACATACAAGTAGCATGGTTCAATGGCTTTTCGGTTCAATATTTTTTTTTACTAAGTACGCAGTTGTCATTAGATTTTAGGCATATACTCTGCGGAAATACAGGAATTTCAGCCGGATTTTGGTTGAAGTTGTATCTAACCATCGTCCAGAATGCCATAAAAATGAGCCGTCAAGGTAAGATTAATAGTCATACTGTAAAGGTTAAACAAGTTTCTAGGTAATTAAATCTTTAGTCACTCAGTCCTACAGGATTTATCAACGTTGATCGGTTTTCAGATCTGTTTGTAAACACGAGTATTTAGTGTTCAGTTAAAGATAATTTGTGCTGCAAGAACATTTTTATTTATTTTTTTTTTTTTTTGATGCAAAAAAAATTTTTTTTATTGCATTTATTCCAAGATACTGGCCAACACATTATTGATAAAAAACATATATATGCATTAATAGCTTCATAAATTTTTGTTTGTCCATAGTTTTTAAATGCATTTTATACTGAATAAAACAAAGGAGTGTAATATAAAAGCATTCTTACCGAGTGGAATTTAATAAATTGAAAATTAAAATCATAACGTATATTTTTTAGTTCTCCAAAAGATTTTTTAATAGTTTATAGGAAATACTGTGACATTCAAACTCATAAAAATTCTAAAAATTTGAAAGGAGAAAAAAATTTTTAACCGTTTAAAAACGTAGAAATGTAAAAATTAATACTCAAAACAAAAAAAATTTTTAAATCCTTCGAGCCGGATTTGAACCAGCGACCTATGGATATCTGATTATATAAATTTCCCACTACAGTCCACCGCTCTACCAACTGAGCTATCGAAGGCTTGTGCTCGCTAGTCACTTATGAACGTACTTTTGCCGAGAGTAGCCCCTCCTTCAACTTACTTTTGCTTTGTAGCGTGTGTAAGCATCTTACAGGGGCAATATGTTATTGTGTTGTATCTTGCTCACATTTCTATTATACCTGAAAATAGATTATTTTAAATCCATACTTGGAATTATCAAGAACAAGGTTCTACGTTTGTAAAGTGCTTTTTGTTACAATTTCTTTCTATTTAGCTGAAGGATGTTCATTTAAAAACAATAAATTCAACTTGCAATAAATCATTACTATCTAATTGAACAAAAGAATAGTTTACCGTTTCCGGTTTATTTGTTTACTTTCACAGTACGTGAACTCGTTTGGTATAAAAGATAAATGTCTACAAAAATAATACGACAGTCGGTGATAAAAATGACATAAAGGCATCAAACCTATTGCTGCGCGCTCTAATGCACACACGTGCATCAGCCAAACCAGCTACTCTTTTTTTATACATACCATATATTATAAACGATGGCTCGTAAAAATCTGAATTCTCGAATTTTCAAGCGCCACATAATAATTCTAATGCGATAAAAAGACGCGCACTTGCTCGGGGCCAACATAATAATATCGCGGCTCTCGATTTCCATACGCCGCTTAACGAAACAGTGCGTGCGTTCGCTTGCCTTTACGACAGCTCGTATGGGCGAATCCGAGCAAAGAATTGCCGTGTGTCAAGGCGCATGAAACTTTATGTACCTTAGGAATCCCATGCGCTTGTATATGTGAGCGTGTACAAGGATGCGCTCTCGCCAATCACCATTAAAAGACAGTAGGAGTGTCCTTCTTTTCATGACCCGATACCGTTTACATAAAACAATGAAGTTATAGGGCACTGCCGAGGGATTTATAGTTCACTGTTAGGGGTTGACTCTACTACACTCGGAAGCTAAATAGATGCACAGTCGACTGAGGCTTAAAATTTGAGGTATTTTTACACGGAGTCGTTAAAAGACGGGATTCGTGGTGTGATCCTTCCCACCCTTTGTTTTTGGCTTAACTACATCCGATCGGCGAATTACCACTGCCGAGCTAGCGATTACAGAAGCGTGCGACGAGCTTAATGAGAAATTACTCGACGTTGTAGTCGAGCGACTTGAAATTTGGTTTACGATTACGCTCCCATTAGATTTGGTATTTTGGTTCCGTGTCAATTGTAAACTGTAAGACTACAGCTTTTATCATGGTTTGGAGTTAATTAAAAAAGCGTGCGTGAACCGTTAGGATTCCCAGAGTTCATTTTATTTCGTAACTGTGAGTCTCATTAAATTCACTTCGAAGGGTTTGATGTCAAGGTTGATACTACTTTGCTTTTCGGTGCGTGGCATCATTCAAGAGACGCGTTGTTCTTGTATAGGTCGATGAAATGTATATTTAATTCATCGTAACGCTGTACTCACATCATGTATACGTGTCATACATTTTTAAAAATTTGATGAGAGTACACTCTAGAGAAATAGAGAATCATTATATTCACCTTAAATGAGCAGCGACAAAAATACCAAAAAAGTCAAAGCCTTGCTGCGGTAGTTAACATCAGCAGGCTCGAAAATCTCATCTTGAACCTCACCAAGAGTTAACTCCACCAGAGATTTAGAAGGCCTTGTGGTGTAATTAAACGTGATGACTTGAGTCGCTTCACACACTGCTAAATGCCAATACTACATAAGGGATGGAAAAGAGCGAGCCAATCTCGAAAGAGCGAAATCCCCCCTTAAATCCGTATTAGCCGATCAAACCCGTATTCTAATCAGCGTGAATCGAAATTTGGTATTCAAATTTTATTTTATTGGTGCGTCTTCATAATTTTACTGCGCGTATGCCGTAAAATGCGAGGCTATTTATATTTTATTTTGTTCGCGATGTGGTTGCTCTATGCATCCCTTTTTTAATGACTGTTTTACGAGCTGATGATACTTTGTGTCTGTCCATAGCGGCTGATGCATCTGTAAATTTGTATGAAGATGCTTTGCATCAGATATGGACTAGAGACTTATCGTTATGCTAAATCTTTGTTAGCTGATAAATATCCATTTAAGATTTAAAAAAAAATCACAGTAGCTAAACTACCTCGAGACTATATATATACTTGAAGAAATTATAATAATTGCAAACGCACAGCTGGAGAAGAAAAAAGTTTACCAAATCCGCACCAACTGCATGGGGCATTCTCAAGCATCCAGGGCACGAAAAGTCATAACTCCACGGAGCTTTCCATTAGCAAAAAAATTGTTCTTATTGTCGCAATAACGCACTGAGTCGCTTTCCCTAATTTATGCATAGCCCAGGCAAGCAGCTGAGGAACGACGTCATCCCCGAAATTAGCAATAAACTCACCTTCTCTATCCACCCTTCACCTTCTCGTGCTTTATGTTAGTGTGTATTTACGTGTGCGTGCAGTGTATAAGAACAGGAGAGTTCTAAGGAAGCGCCGAGACGTCGTACGTCTCTTGGCGCTGTACGGCTGATAGCGCGTTCACGACGATTAAAACTTTGGCCGCGTCGACGTCGACGCTTGTTTAAGGATCCACGTATATATGTATAATAAGCGTAGCACCCGTAATCGGATCGTCTTGTGTGTATATACATGTATATTTACCCGCGGTATAAGACGGACTTATGACTTTGCGCGTGGCTCTCGTGCCAAGTGCAGAGGCTGCGAGTCGGAAGAAAACTTTTCGAGAGTTGTGCGGCATGTACAAGGTGCTGGTAGTAAAATCTGGCTCGTGCAACGAAGCTGAGCCTACACAAACAATTTTTCCTTTAAAGAATGCCACATTTTCGAATCGAGTCTGTAAATTGTATTAAGAAATATTGATGATCACATGCGATGAGTTTGATCTGCACTTGATGTCAGGACTGTTACTTAATTTATACTTTTTCTGATTATTGTAAGTGACTTTAATTATTTAGAAATAAAATGATTAATAGTAAAAAATGACAAGCGATAAGACGAAATAATTTAGTACGATAAAAAAAAAGAATTTTTACTTAAACAGTAGACAGTCACATTAATAATAATAGTTTTCTAATTTAAGTTGATTGTAATAACATTCAAAGGAATAAATATTTTATATTTAAAAAGTGCATGAATTAATAAAATTGAAATGACCTATGCATACCAAAGGTACCAAAGGTAGATTTTTAAATTTATTCGAATGCTTCCATAAACGATTCGGTGTAGTTGGGCTCGTAAAAAAGTTCATGCACGATTTAAATGTCTTAGCTGTTAAAGATAAGATGAAAAAAGACCCCCCTCCCAAAGTATAGTTTACCTATGCAGATTCTGAAATAAAGACGCGCGCGAGACAACGGGCCAAAAAACAACCAGGAGCTCAAGAACTGAGGGGAAACGGAGATGTCGGGATGGAGACGCAGTAGGAAAAGAAAAAAAAAAAAAAAAAAAAAAAAAGACGACCCGAAGTGGCCCTAATAACATTTTTACGATGTAAAGTTCAAGTATATGGGGTGGCTTTGCTACCACCTTTGTGTTGTTCGAGTTAGCGCGGGCGCAAGATCGACGTTAAAAAGTGCACATCAGTAGAAGAGAGAAAGAGAGCGCGTAGGTAAGAGTGGTGGAGTATAATAAAAGACATTATAATTGCCAGCTGGAGCGTAAATCTTAAATATCAGACTTTTACGACAGAACGGAAATTGGCCCAAGACGTTCGTCTGCCACTGTTGCTGCTTCTGGTATCGAAAAATATGGAGATTTCACGGGGCTTTTCGTTTATTTTAGCGCTCAATTATTTTCGGCTTTACGATAAGCCTGCACTGGGTTTTACGATCGTGCGCGCCTGCTTTATTTGTATTTTTCAACAAAACCTGCACACACACACACCGATCGCTTCTTCGTTTGTTTTGTCACTCAAGCTCTGTTATTATCGCTGCAGTCCGTTTCAGTCATGCTCGTAAAATTTTTATTCGCAAATTTAAGAGGGTGCAACAGTCGATTGGTAAAATAGAAATCCATCTGATCAATCCAACTTTCATTATTAATTATATAAGTATTATTTGAGTGAATCTCTCAAAACGTAAATACAAAGGTACTTGTTAAGACTCAATGTATCATCTTAAAAAGTATTAAACAAATGTTTTTATGACAGTTTGATGTTTTTACAATCCAAAGATAATCATTATTTATTTGTCACTCGTGGCCGAATAGTATTGCGATTTCTAAGACAGTATTTATTTGAAATTACATCCGATGATAGCTTAACTCGTTTTGTGATTGTGTTTTGTAGCATTTAGTTGAATAAGAATGATATTTATTTGATAAGGTTTGTATCTGTATATGTAAAATGAACACGGAAACATAATAATTCAAAAGATACATTTTTTTAAAACAAAATACAAAAAAGTTTGTATCAGCGCTGAAAAATGTTCAGTAAACGAAAAATATACAGCTGCCAGCCCTTCCACACGTAGAAATTATACCTATACACGAAACGAGTGTTTCAGTGCACAATACACATACTTATATCCATCGACATGAAAAAATTCTATTAAAACATCCAAACTCTAGCTCGAAACTGTGCAATAAAAAAGCTGTGAAACTTAAACCGCCTACAATTAAAGAGGCACATCATTGCCCCACGCCAACACTCGTCCCCCAGCAACTTCCCTACATAAAAGCTTCTTTTACTTACCCTTAAAGGAATTATGAAAATCTATCTAGTTTCAAGACACTCTCACAGTAAAAGAGAAAGAAAAAAAACAACAACAAAATAAATAAAGGCACACACGACAAGCCAGCGAGATTTTATTTTCATTGTCACGAGCAGTAGCGCCACTAAGAGTTTGGCAGGCTCTTTTGCGACAGTACACGCATATATACTTACACATAAAGCAAACGCAGCGCAGTAAGAGATGAGGCGAAATGCTTTATGCCCCGGGATTTAAGGAATAAGCTCGCGCGCACCCGTAAACTATAAAGATTCGGGCCATAACTCGGGCTGGTATCGCATTTTATTTAATTGCCTCGTCTCTCTTTCTTCGCGTGACGTGTATAGGCACCTACATAACATGACTCTCCGCATTATTATACGCCGAGTAAAGAAGTAGTATGCATAACGTTATTTATCGTCGAAGACGGCTCGGATGGAGGAATGAAGCCGAGCAGTTGAGGTTTAATGCCAAGGGTGGGTGTACGTATCCATCCGTGCACATCTACGAAATAGAACTCGATAAAATGTTTGTTATCCAATCGAGAGATTCACCCGATACCACTAAATTTGTAGATCTTAAAAGGAGACGAAGTTTAGTGTATTGTTTTTCCGGGTTCTGTAGTTAAAGTACACACATCAGCTTTACGGTGCACTCAACGTTAGTTGTGTACATGCCGTGTACGACGAAATATATATGTTAGAGGGTCCATGGATGAGAATGCAATGAAGTTGGGGCAAACTTTAAAGATGTGTGCTTAAGTCAAGTTCTTGATCGAACGTTGTTTACTTTACTGGAAAAGGATAAGACAACGCGAGAGAGAAAGCTAACTAAGCTTGTTAGCTGCTCACGGAGAAACATTTGTGCTGGTCCGTTGTTAATTGTTGGCTACTAAGAATTTAGTTTGGGATCAATTTGTTTTTTTCTTTAATTCATAACTAATTACGAATTTATGAGGTCATTTTTTTTATGTGGCTAGAAATTGGTATTAATGTGATACAGTGATAGGAAAACATATTTTTAGAAAATTTTTAATTTTGAATTCTGTTGAAAAGCAACACGCTATTAATGTAACAATAACGCAAACGAGGTGAAAATTTTAAAGTAGATTAAATATGCGTAAGAACGCAGATTCATGAGTGCTTCAAAACTGGATACATCGTTCATTTCAATACAGACAAGGTATAAGTCAATGGAGCTATTGTAATTAAATAACCCTAGATTTCATAGTGTGAAAAAAATTGGTTGGCCCATTTATGTAACTTGATAAACAAAAGGATTAATACTAAAAAACAAAGTGCTAAGTTTTCGTGAATTAATATGACTATTGAGGACTTAAATTTTAAGAAAATTAAGAGGATAGTGATGTCGTTACCTGCGCAAGCATAATATACAAAAAATCAATCGTTATCATATAATATATGAGAACGATTGATTTTTTTTTTTTTTTTTTCATTACTGTATGTAGTTTTTCAAAGCCATTTTAACCCTTACAATTTATCATGTGCATTATTTTAGTGAATAGCAACTTGTTTTCATTGTACAAATGCTCTTCGAGAACATTTCACTCATACTAAACAACGAAGTAAATGTATCATAGTAATTCAATAAGCTTTAATTTTAAAATGAATTTAGAAAGTTTTATTATTTCAATGCAATTTTTTTTATTTGAGATGCAAAATTGCAAAAGACGCTTGAGTACGGAAAAAGAGGATGTACCAACGAAACCATATCTGCGTGCTTGACTTCCCCATATGGATGTCAAACAGATATGTATATGCACCTAGTTTATCGTCTCGAGTTACCGACAGCGTCAGACGCTCGTTACGCGCCGCTAAAACTTGGATCCTTTCACGTATACTACAACGCATACATACACAAATATAAACACGCATACATGCACACAACGTCCGTCGCTCTCAAATTTAAATTGGGAAAGTATTTTACGAGCCCAAGAGTTTCGCGCTGGCGTTGTCACATCTTGATGAAGTTCCGGTAACGATCGAAGGAGCCGCGCGGGCCCCTCGTTATGCCCCTGTCGCCTTCGGAGTTGAGAGTTTATAGTTGAAGAGATAGGAGGAGGTAGCGGCTGATGCGGATGATTTTCTCGATATCTTAATTGACTGTCGGTTGTTAAGTTGCCCGCACAAACGATGATAACTATGATAATAAAACAGGCGGATGAAAAGAGACTTAGGGAAAGATAAAGATTTGACGCTGCAAGTTCTTAAGTTTACGTATGTAACGTGGGTATCGTATAGAGCGTTCTTTATTCGGAATTTTCGGATAGCCTTGGGATTTTTCGTCTGACAATTTTAATACTTTATCGAGATAATCTATCAAGCTAATAAGATTTGAAGCAAATGCTACTTGGTGTTTCATACAAAAATAAGAAAATGTCGATTTAATATTTTTTGATAATATTGAATATACAAACAACAATACAGCTTTTTGTAAGCAAGAAACATATCTTCCCTACGTAACAGTACGGATAAAAGATTCACAGTCAAAAAAAAGGAAAAATACAGCACGCAGTTGGTAAGCATAAAAAATGTGAACGATTCACTCTGTCCATACCAATTTACTCGCTGATAGCTGTGCGAGCATTTATCTTTACTATATGTACACTAGCAAGCACGTCATTTACAGTTATGTTATACAGATACACAGGTACTATCTTAATGTGTCCTTTATCACCTTCCCATCTCTGCAACATTTTTTCCGTAAGAAAAGAGTACAATATAGGTGAGCTCAAACATATTGTATAGGATTCGGAGTAAATAACTGCAAAGACATAATGGCCGTCTACTGTTTCCGTAAATGTATATATCTACTTGCCAATGATTATATTTTACGAAGTGCTCGTAAAAAATTGACGCCCTCGTATGCCCTTTTCGGTCTGAAGGCAGGAAACCAACGAAAAAGTAAATAGGTTTGGGAGAAAACGGCGTATGCGCTTATGTGCATTGATTGCATTCTCGTTTTTTGTTCTTTCATCAACAGCGGCAGTCGTAAAAAAAAAGTTTGACGAAGGAAATAGGTAATTAAAAAGTTTACGATGTATTAGTGAGTGGAAATTACACATTTCTTCCAAGTACTGAATAATCCTTTACCGTCAAGTGTCATGTGTGGATAATATTATATTTTTATTCAGTTGTAACTGTGATGAGGCATACTTTTTAAAATATTTTTTTAATAAGAAAATTTGAAAAAATAAAATAAAGAATCAAAGAAGCTTAATATCAGTTATAGCCCGGTAATACCTATTTTATACCTTGGAAAGCAGCGTATCTCTCGGAGATATTTTATAATCCATTTTGATTGTTAGGCCATTATGTTTTAGGCTCTGATGTCAAAAAGGCTCTTAGCTTACTTTACAAGACAAATTTTTGTGTCTCATACTTTTTATTTGTCTCGTCGGACTAAATGACGGTCTAAATGATTTTTACCAACTAAGATGAATCTTTTGTATCAGCTATAATTAATATTATTACTTCGATGCTAGCTTAAGAGAGTTGCTTTGTAAAAATTTCAAAGTGTATCGGATCAATGGATTAAGTGCAGGTAAAAATCATTGACGTCTAGAATTTTCAACTTTTTATTTTATAAGCTGGTTATATTTCTACAGTCGATAGAAGTGTAACTTCTAAAATTAACTTGCAGTATCTTTACTTTACGAAAAATGCACAAAGTAATTTAGATATAACCTGCAGGTTTTAACATTTTGTAAAGACACATCCATATACATGAACTATTATTGTGCGACAATAAGCTTGAAAGATACTCTTTGAAATGAAGTGAAAAGTACGATTAATGATAAAAGCAAATGTAGCTAGAGTGCTACATAATCATGAACTTTCCTGTTCTTATCTTAGTAATTTTTCACGAATAATAAGAGAGAGAGAGAGGGAGGGAGACAGATAGAGGGAGAACGAACGAGAAAGAGAGTATGACTTGTGAAAGCAAAGACAGTTTTAAATTTACATAACTCCAAGACGCATCTTTAGTTGTTTACAATAATTTTTTGTGTGGTGTCAAGTATTATTCTGCATTATTCTAAAAATATTCCTCAACTAAATATTTAGTAATAATAAATGCAAAAACTTGCAAAATAAATAGCCTCCACACATTACGAAAAATCTAATCGTGGCATTTAAAGTACGTAAAAATCTGTCACGAAGATCATGTATCTCGTAGCGCTTTTCTTCGTCGTCACTGTGTTACTCAGTGTCTACTTGTACTTGATCAGAAACTATAACTATTGGAAGAAGCAGAACATCCCATGTGCACCAAAACCAATACCAGGAGTCGGACACGCCCTAACTGTTCTGATGGCTCGCGAGAACATGGCTATGTGGGCAGAAAGAATGTATAAACTCATGGGAAAGCATAGCATGTTCGGCTGCTACTTCGTTCAAAAGCCCGCTTTGTTGATCCGTGATCCAGAACTGATCAAGACCATACTGCAAACCAACTTCTCAAGCTTTCGTAACAACCTGTCAACCCTCCACAAAGATCTGGATCCCATCCTGTACAAGAATTCGTTTTTTGCCAAGGACGAGCTGTGGAAGGAGTCGAGAACTATCCTAGGAAATAACTTCTCTGGCAAGACCCTACGCTCCGTGTTCGCCATTCTCTGCAGAGTGTGCGACGAGTTCACCGTCTACGTGAACGAAAAAATTAAGTCTGGCATCGTGGACTTCGAACTGAAGGATCTATCTGTCAAAATCTCTGGAGAGCTGGTGGCAAATGCTGCGTTTGGTATCGAAGGCCAGAGTTTTAAGGATAATCCAGATCGTGACGCTTTCACAGAAGTAGCAAAACGAGCCTTTGGCATGGGAATGAGCAATGGCTTGGAGAACGCCTTGCGATTCTGCTTTCCAAGTTTGGCTACAAAGATCGGTGTAAGGCTGTTGCCCAAAGAGACCGATTTATATTTCAGACAAATCATTAGAACAATCATCAAGACGCGCGTGAAAAAGAACGAAAGTAACAGCGATTTCCTGCAGTTCATTGTGGACAGGATGCACGAGATAGACGAGGATATGGCACTGGCCCAGGCTACAAGTATATTTTTCGACGGCTACGAAACGTCCAGCTCGGTGTTAAGTTTCGTAGTCTATCGGCTTGCCGAGCATCCAAGCGTTCAAGAGATGGCACGCGAAGAGATTTATTCTGTATTGAAAAAGTGGAACAACAAACTGACGTACGAGTCCGTGAAAGAGATGAGATATTTGGAGCAAGTGGTGTGCGAGGTGATGCGTCTAAACCCGGGGCTCGGTGAGTTGATTAAAATATGCAATGAGGAGGTCACTATGCAGGGCAAGGATGGGTTGAAATGTACCCTCAAGCCAGGGAGTTTGGTGGTCCTCTCAGCAATGGGTATTCACATGGATGATGAGTTTTGGCATGACCCACAAGTCTTTGATCCAGAACGCTTTAGTCCAGCTAGAAGAAGTAAAGTGAATAAGTACTCGTATTTGGCATTTGGAGAGGGTCCAAGGGTTTGTATAGGAAAGAGAATGGCGATGATGACAGTAAAGATGGCTGCTGCAGTGATACTGAAGAACTATTTGCTAGAAGTGGCACTTATGATGACTTTGCCTATAAAGATGAATCCAAACACTTTTGCGTGGGTTGCCAAGGATGGTCTGTGGGTTCGGTTCAAGCATTTAAGGGTTTGAATATTCTGAATTAAGGTGTGATTGTGTAAACAAGAAAATTTTGTATTGGTGAAATAAAAAATATTAAATGTTAATGGACGGGATGATGATCATATATTTAGCTTGTATAGAGAATTATAACTCAGATTTGTAATTAGTTTCTTTGCTTATTCAGAAATCACATGATTTTTAGTACGTAAAGTGTATATAATTATTTGAAACCGTATTTTATTTTTACTAAAAGTAAAAAAGAAAACTAAAAATCATATTTAACTGAACAATATATTTTTACATAAAAATCACACGATGCATAAAATTTTATTAAAAAATTTTTATTTGTACATTTGTGTGATCAGTCTGTAAAAATAATAAATGAAACTAATATCTGACGCTTTTTCGGTCATTGTTTACATCATCTCTACGTATATTTCTTTCCTGCCGTAATGTCTCCAAATAAATTCGAGGTTAATACAAATATTCCTGCCAACAAAGCACTTTAAATTGTTCTATTACCTATTATTTTTACGATAATATGCTGTGAAAAAACTTTAAAAATCCAGAAAGAGAAGGAGCAAATTAAATATCGAAGCCCAGTTATCAACACTATAAGTTCATCGAACTCCGCCTTCTCGTGTGAAACGACACATTCACGATAGCAAATTTAATTGAAAGGTAGTCCTTTTAGACAATAGCTCGACAGAGTATAGTTCTTTTAGTTACTCTTTGAAGTTGTATAAGCTTTGTTATTGGTGAAGAGCAAAAGGATGATTTTCGAACGCATGCTCGAGCACTTAATTTGCGCGGCGAGAAAAAAGCAAGGGCCAACTTCCGGTTTACATGCTGATGATTAAAAAAAAATATCTCACTTGCATTATTAATAACGAATCAGTTAGTGTTCTTTGTCTCGTTCATCACTCGCTCTGTAAATATGTCGTACGGAAGCGAAGCCGCAGGGTACGTCGTTTGACATCAAAGTAACGCCCCGTAGTTGTATATAGTATATATTGGTGAATAGCGTGGCGCCACGCTGATATGTATGACTAATGAGATTCACTTTACAGTATACTTCTCCCACCCTTATTTTTCACTTATGTGCGTATGTTGGCATACACTGGAAATATGCAAGTTACGTTGGAGAAAAGCCTCTCGGCGTTTCCGGCCTTATCGGTCTTTTGGTTGTGGAGGGTTTCTCTCGTCGTTGCCAACGACCATCGTTTTGATCATTTCAGCAACGAGTGCACGGTTGCGTGTGCGCGTCTTCTGTACCTATATGCGATGAATATTTATGATCAGTAAATAGTATGGGAAACGAGTACCGTTTGAACGTATTTATGTAGATATGATATAGATATCGCTTGATGGAATAAAGCTCAAAGGTTATTGGGAGGAAATGTTTTTGTCAACGTTGATATTTAAGTACGATGTCTCAGGCCAGTGGATAAAATCCAGCTACGTGTGAGTATTTTCACATAATAGGTATAATGTAGTACTAAAAATGCTATTTTAGGAACTGTCACCGGTTTAGGAGCTGCATTTCCTCTTTAAGATGGTAAAGTTTTATGAAATGTAACTTTTGTTTGTTTTTCGTTTTCTTAGCTTTGTAAGCTTTAATCATGCATATATAAATGAGAGTAAGATATCTCATCTTTTTCTATAAAAAGGATGCCAACATTAATTTGACGAAAATATTAGTTAGAAAATATAACTCAGGAATTTAATTTTTTTGCTGATGAAAAGAATTTGAAAAACACCTACATCAGTAGATAAATAAAAATGGTATCACTTTTTATACATCGAACTCACACAAGAAGAGTCAGTGACCTCACTCATACCCAACAAAAAATTAACTCGCACAGTGCACTGCAAAAGTCGAGAAAAGTAGTCTCGTACTCCCTTCAGCCAAGGGATGCTCGTATGATAATCACGCTCACACGGAAGGCGAATAATTAACGTATGCCTCGCTGTCTTTGATGCTAAACGAGGCGCAACGCACATTGCACAGCATGAAAAGGAGACTCCCTTCCTCCTCTGTATCTTTGAAGACACGCACCACAGTCTCTCTGAGTTTACCGTTTGATTCTTGAAACTTCTTTCTCCCTCTTTTTAGACTATGCATTTTATGCACTTACGTCGTACGTGCAGGAGTTTCATCATCACTGTGAACTTTTATGTGTGTACGTTTGATATTTTATATATTAAAATATGAAGAAAAACTGCGTAACGGTGTTACTGATAAAGAAGGGTGCTGTGGACTGCTGCAACTTTATTATCAGGAGATTGTACAGGAATACGTGTAAAAGATCGTTAGGCGTGATGATGGAGCTGAGATTATTTTTATTCAGTTTATTTTTGTGCCAAAGAAAAATAAAGGATCGACTGCAGTTGAAAATAGTGAAGATACATGGTTGAAAAGTGTTTCGAAAATTATTCGTCGCTATTCGATTTAGTTAAGTTCATGCAGTCAAATATAGTTCGTACTTTATATGACTTAATAACAGAAGTTATAACTTTTGTTATTTCAGATACTTTTTAATTCTAATTCATACAGCAAAAGAAATTTTTTTGATCCGTCATTTATGCATGAGTTATAGTAAAAACGTGAGTTAAATTTAACATATGCCATAAATAAGTTTATGGTACCGATTGAATTCAAAGAGATTTAAATCTAAATTTTGCCCTACAGTAAAAGCGAAGGGTGGGCAGCAACAATGCTCACGCACTCAGGTAAGGAAGAAATGAGTCGTATAGAGTGACAACGGGAAGACACAAGAGAAAATAAATTTTATCGCTCTGTCTTTTCGCGAACACGATTGTACATCCGCTTCCGGAAGAGCGAAATCGTCGCGTTTACGGGTATCATTTCGTGCCCCATTATAAAATCGGCCCCTCAGCACAGAACCTAACATACACACGTGCAAGCGTGCCCTACACGCTGCGTACATCCCTGCAACAGAGCGACATAATATTTATTGCCGGTTTCCGTTCAATTAGGGGTTGCCTCGACGCACGGCTTATGCTAGAAGCGAGAAAAACACGGGAGACGGAAGAACCACAAAAGGGGAGAGATAGCCGGCGTCGATACTTTTAAAAAGTCTTGCATGCGCAAAAAGGAGGGAGGGAGAACGACAAGGCTTTTCAATTCAGAACGGGAGAATTATTTTAACGGGAGGGTCGCACCGTTGGACGTTCATGCCATGGGCTTATTATATTGCGTGTACGTATATGTGTATGTATAAGTGAATATTGTGCATGGCTTTACGTGATTTTTTGAGCATTTAAAATCTGTCGATGACAAAATCGATGAATGCTCTGATTTACTTTTCATACTTTGGCTACTCGCTTGAAAAATTATTGTTTATTTTTTTCCTAAATTTTACTATGCAACTTTTACGTAGTATTTTTTAATCATTGAAATTTCAATAGTTAGTCTAAGATAAAATACTACAAGATTAACTATTGCAAGGTTAAAATATTCTTTCTGAACGTGAATATATTGATGATGATTTGATTATTCAAGAATTTGAAACAAAAAGAAATAAGCAATAAAATTGGATTTTTATTACGATGATATAAATAATGGCTTAAAATTGGTTATATTTTTGGATTATTCAAATTTTTCTATTATTATTATAAAACCTGAATATCATTGAAGGTTAGAAGAAAAAAAATTGAATATTGCTGTTACAATAATTTTATTGTAATATCTTTAGTGTCAAAAAAAATATAGTGAAAATATAAAATATTAAAATTATTTAAAATTTTAGTCATCGATTTTATTAATGAAAATGTAATGAAAAGTGACTAAAACATGACGCTACTTTATCAACGGCATTATGATCCCCTCTCCCAGCGGTCCCGTGGTGTAATGGTTAGCACTCTGGACTTTGAATCCAGCGATCCGAGTTCAAATCTCGGCGGGACCTGGTTTTTTTTTTTTTTAAATCTTTTGGTCATTTTGGTCGTAAATTTGTTTTAAAAAAAGTATCTTTTAATTTTATTTTTATGATTATGTTTACGTTAGTCACACTAGAAGCTTAATGTCACCTTTACTGCATCGGCAAAAACTTTATTGGTATGCTTACACAGTAATGTAATTATGGTTAATCAAATATGCATATTACCAACTCTAGTAAAACAATCAGTGTAAAACACCACACAAATTCTGAAAAGTTTAGTTGCAAGCAAAACCTTGTATAAATGTTTAAACAAAATCGTTAGGGAAGTAGACAAACCATCCACTCATTTGAGGCTCGCAAAATGATAATCAAGCACTCAAGTAATTAAATATGTAACATATCTTCCCAACAAAATATCGCTAATTCAACGTCAATGTAAAAGCACACCTGCATTATTGTAACGATGCAATAAATTGATAAACGCAAAAAAGGCAACAGTCCATTATCTCGATGCGGCAGCAAGCTGTCGCTCGTTATTATACCTCTCCCGCACGCTATTTTATTGATATTGTCGTTGGCGTAGTACCCAGCAATTTATTTTAACTAACAAGCGCAAAAGAGCGGCTAGGACACAATTCGCTTACGAAATATTACATATACATCAATGCTCGCTGGAATGGACTTTTTTTACCGTACTACGTAATGCTTATTCTTGTTTTTTTTTTCACTTCCTTGACAAGATTTATATTACTCTGTCGTTACGCCTTGTTGTCACATATAGAAATGTGAGATGATAACGTGGTAACTCCTATCTACCGACTATATCGCAGTTGAGTAGAATAAACATCTCACATTGACGACACTCTGCGATTATTGTTTAATATTTGACTTGATAAGGACTGCCTTGGAGTAGTCGAAACGTCGTTTTTTAAAATAAAGTCAATTTGAACAGCATAGCCCTTAGTACTTGTCATTATTTATTGTATTATTAGCTGTTCTTGGAATCAAACAATATCTAGAAAATCATTGTCATATTGTTCCGAAACTATGGCGGAGGTGCTGCTTTCACGTGATACAAATGCTGACGCTGGGGATGGGGATGTAATTAATGACGGGAAGCGCGAGCGTATTATTAGCAAAGCAGAACTCGTAATTTTGTCACTCGACTGAGTTGTCGATGATCATTGCTTTATATACATCTGTATTTTGTCCCACTGCTTCGGCAGCGTCAAGGTTTTTCTCATATTGTGTCTGATGTATCTATTTGTCTTTTGAGTTTTACTTGATTTGACGTTGATAACATTTTCATCTTGTTGAAAATATCTAGACCAACACTTAGACCATCAATTGGACGTTTTTTAGATATTTGCACATTTAAATGGAGAAATATATATATTCTATAAAAATATGCTATAACAAGTGAAGCTAATAAAAGCTTGTTAAAAATATATTAAAATATTTTGTTACTTAAAATTCTCAAACTACTTTTTTTTACATTGCTAGATCAACACAAGTTTTCAGCAAGTATTCATAATATTTCAGTTTTTCTTCGGTGCTGTGTGACGAAATCTAGTTTTTGTAAGCATTACATTGAATATCATCATTAAATAATTCAATGAGCGATTAATTGCATCGTAATAATTTTTAAGATACAGATACTGCCCGTTTTGACAGACTTCCATTTGTCCAACTCATTGTTACAATCAAAGATCACTTTTAACAACACATTATCTGGTTTAAAAAGCCCTTTTTCTAGGATCGACTAGGCATGTATTATGTCCAAATGTGCATCAATGGGATGTTTGAAATTGAAAAAAAGTTTAAAGATTAACTTACATAGTTATAACTGAAAATTTAAATACCATCGATTAAATTATAAACCAATGAGTCCCAAATTCAGCTTCCAATAGCATTTTACGAAGCCACCTGTCAATGCTTTTATCGTATTTTTTGTTTATCTTGTTGATCTGATACGTTTTAAGCAAATCATTGACTATCTGCTCGTGACCTCTATCGATATAGTCACGATTGGTTGAAGAAACTGTGGTTCATTGCTGATATTCTCAATTGGAAGAAAAAAATATCTTCTTATTAAAATATAATCCAATGTCATCTTGTTAGTCTTGTTAATTTTTATAACTCCTGTAATCCTCATAGACATAAAATTTGAAAACCATCAGTTTTTGCTGTACATAGCTAGAATAACGAAGTTTTTATGTTAAAGTCGCGTGCATGCAAATATTTACGGTCTTGTAAAATTTATTTTTTGTACATATAAAATCCTACGCAACACTACCTTTACACTTCAATATTTTCTGGTGAAAAAAAAGCAATTTGTATCGATCGATTCCCAAAACAATTCTTGCTACCATTTCATTTATTATTTGCAAACAAATTTTGTATTTGTGACTACGAAAAATAATGGATATTTATTTTTCAATCAACTGAAGAGTCAATAAAATTTAATTTACCATGTTCAATAAGCAGGCTAACAATGTTTTTCTTCCTTTTAAAATAAAAATTCTCATTTTTCAACGCTCAACGTAGAAAATTTTTGCATTAACGTTGACCCCATTCCGAAGAAGAGCTCTAACTGCCTTATCGTTGATGTGACGAGCGGTTCGATGTATATCTATCTCACCCGTACCATCGACACGTATGCTTTTTTCGTGCAAAATTTTCAAGTGGAAACCACTTCGTAATATTTGGCACCTATTATAGAGTACACTCATGCTTCGAGAGAAAAATTTATCGTAAAAGTCTAACTGAATTAAATTTTTGAGGAAATACTCTACAAAAATCTTCTGTCTCATAGACGATCGTTTTGAATTGATTCTTGGTATCAGTAGACTCATGTATATGTTTTTTCTCTCAATACTGAAAAAGTCGAATTATTTTAACATCGCATTAAATTAAAGTAGAAAGAAATGTTAAATGACAATGTGGAATATCTCACCTGTATGCAACTAATTTTTTTACAGATTTAACGCTGTACGTAAAAATATTAACATCTAGTATCAACTGGCCACTACAATCAACAGTTTAGGGTCTGCTTTGTGAATCAATTAAAGCTCCGAAGCGTTTTCGTAATCCATCACATTACAATTATTCATCTTCCGATTTTAAAAGGATCAATGTAAGTAGAATTATTATTTTATTTAAATATTGTCTGTTTTTTTTTGCGAACTGCTGAGAGAAGTGCCGATTTCTAATCGTGTCCTCGTGAGTGCCGTTGTCTACTCTCGCTTTCCATATATTTTTTCTTGACCCTTGTATGATTCACAGATGTGTTATTACTCTACCACCCACGTATAGGGTGCCTCCTCACATGCAGGCCAGAATACCAGATTATATTAAAGACGAGAGTGGTGATAACTCGCAGTGCGAAATTTATTAAAGGAAACACGCAGGAGATATTAGAAGGAGGCCTGCGTTTATGCTTTCATTGCTACCCAGTGTGAATATTCTCACGAATTTACACGTGTCCGACTTCCGATGGGAAGGATATGGGGTGTAGCTGGGTCGATTTGATATAATTGTAGTACTGAACGGACACACGGTAATGTATACGCGTGGCCACAGTAGTGGATTCGGATCGTAAAAATTATCGGAGCCCTTTCCGGTAGTGAAGTGTACTTACTTGTATGCTCGAAATGGAATGGGCGTACGTAGATCATATTATGTACATGTATGCGGATTGAAGCATATTATCGCATTCTCTCATAACTCCGTGGCGTAGGGTAGCACTACTGTCAGAAGCGGCAAAAATACCGAATAAATTTTATTAAAACTTCTTATTAAATTCATAAATATTTTATGAAGTATTGTAACTATACGTGAGTAAAAATTTTTTATTGAAATAATAATTAAAATAACTATTAAACCACTCATCAATATTATAATAGAACCAATTTTTTATTAGATTTTTAGTTAAATTTTAAAAAAGGTACTTCTTAACTTTTTTTTTCATCAATCGAACATTTAACAGATAATCCTCTATAAAACTCTCGTTCGACGTATAGTAATACAAATACATTTAATCTTTCTTCTCTCTGATTAGTGGAACAGTAATTTTTTTTAATCGTTGTAATCGTACACGTACGAAATTTAACAGCGACTTTACAACACATATGCTTCCCACGATTTAACCAATAAATCGTCGTTTTTAAACCTCAGTCCTATATTGAGTACAGTGAATACCATACTGTCCAAATGAGACTTTCAATTCAATTGCTTTAAAAAATTGATCTATTAATGTATGAAGATATTCAAATTTTTCTAATAATTTCTACGTTTATTACTAGAGCAGAGGTCGTACTATTAGATTATTGTAGATCTGATTCACTTGGAGGGCGTAAAAAGATTTACGGTGATAGCGTTCATCGTTGAGGATAAAATCTACCAGAGTAATATGACTATAAATCTTTAAATTTTTTGAAAAAATTATACCTTTTGAATCTTCATGCACATGTTTTCTTTCAAACGAAGAATTATCATAAAATCTGAAACTGCATTAAAATTGATTAGTTGAATCTCGTATTAAAATCTAGGTGGCTAAAAATTTATTACCAGCCAGATCGAGTCAGATTCATTAGGCAGCCGAGAATTCCAATTAAAACGTTATTTATCAGCGCTTAGGCTTTCAGAATGACAGGGATGGCGGGCGAGGCAGCTAATCGACCGCTAGAATCTCAGGCCGGTGGTGGTAGCTCCCGCACAACGTCAGCCTAAAATGCGTCGGACGATCGCTTAAGCGCAACGTATAAATTTGCTCTGGGGGTCGCTCCTCGCAATTCCAGTCCAGCTCAACCTTAATAAAAAGCATTCCAGCTGGTCACTTGCAACTCTGTGCGTTGTACGTACGCAGACGACCACACTCTTGCACGCGATCCAGGCACGTCTAAATTTTTTCGTCAGAGTACAGCAACAAGAGTGGGTACGTAAGGGAACGGGATTTGCGGACGCAAAATCCACATGAGTGCGGGCATCCTCGGGGCCAATAAATTTCGGAGTAAATACTTGAGACTACTACTCTACAACTCCGCGTTGCATACGTGTTGTCCGTGTGTGTTACGCCAGCATACATACTAATACAGCATATACATACTAGCTTATCGAGGAAGTTTATCTGATACGCGCGAGCGATGAATTTATTTGGCTCTGCTTGGCTTTAAAACTTGGGTGTATACAGCACGCCTCAAGCTGTTGTTACTATTGCGTGAACAGCTTCGAGATTTGTGGTAGATTTCCGTTTGCTGTAACTCTTATCTTTATATTCTAAGAACTACTTTGTAAAATCACCTGATGTGTGTAATACTAATGTTTTCCTGTTTTGTTGGATGTTAACATGTGAAAAAGTACGCGGAGCCTGGCTGGCTGGTTGTGCATGTCACCATGGCAAGCACCAGACTCAAGGGACTCATGGTGCTTGCCATGGTTTTATACGCCCCAGGTTCAAAGAAAATTTTCCCCTACTCAGAGTGCAGTAAATGCCCAAAGTAGGAAGCATTGTTTTTATTTATTGTGAATCAAATAACAATACAAGACATCTATATTCCATAAAACAACAATGATGTAAAATTTTCATTTCAAACACTATATTTATGAATACTAGTTTTACTAAACGCTAAAGTATTTTTTACTCATCAACAGACTTGGATAAAAACACTTATGGAAAAAAAGGAACTGACGTATATGTACGCCTAGTGTGCAATTTAACACATAACTCGATCGAGTTCAAACGCTCTCAAGCACACGCTTATAACAATATCCACATAATATTGTACGCTTTGAATCGAAAATCTAATCATTAATTTAGCATCTATTTCCCGGTGTGCTCATTGACGAGCCCGTAAATCAGCCCTGCCACACGTCCTCCTGCGCCTATACATTATAACGTAAGACGTAACCTGTGTATAGCCACTATAGCGCTTCACTCACACATGCACGGACATAACACCCCACAGCCATTTAGCTGCACGTATACATATATACATATACATATAATATTATGCATATGGGATTGGAAGGGCCCTGTGGCAGATGCTGTGATGCGGGCGCTATCGCAGCAACGGGATCTCCTTCCCTTTCTCATTTGCTACTTAGCACTGCACCTTAGATCGTTAGACGTTTCAGGCTCATTGGCATGGCTGATGGAATATAACCTATGAATCTTTTTTCCTGACAATACTGCGCGTATTCCTTCCAAGAAAGGGGAATGGATGAAAGATAAAGTAACAAAATCCCGCTGGGCTATTGAACAAAGGCACGATCGTCGGGCCACAGGCTGACTCGTACTACGTCGAGAAGCCGATCCGATTTCGATGGGGCGTTGAATACCATACGGCTCTTTCACGGTTGAATGGATCGGTGCTAAGCGCTTATCGGAGTTTGATCTGCCCAATTAAAAAGTGTCACCTCGTTCAGGAGTGGGCTTTAACTCTATACTGCGAAGGGGTTACCAAAGTGTAATGCTCGATTGTTTGGACTGATAATTGACGAGTTTTCATTAGCGCTCGGATGAATCCAGCAAACGAGTACAGTGTGATCCTCCAGCTCTTATTCGTGGAGTAGGGTTTCATAATACGCAAGGTGCGTGTGATCTCGCACGGATGTAAGGACAAGGAAGCCAAAAATCTTTGATGAGGCCGACACCATTGTATGTGTGTTAATGTGTGTACGAATAAAAGATTCTTCGTGTGAAAGAGTATAGTAACCCTCTCGTTCCAGCATTAGTTCGATAAGCTGGCTTTGTTGTTGATGAAATCAATAAGATTTCATGCCACGATAGGGATTTACTTTTTTAATTAACCATCGTAGGTAATAGGGTGTCAAAATTGCAAAGGTCGAATCATTGATCTGTGCCGATGCTTTTGTAGGTATTTAATGCCCTTTGATATGGATTAATAATCTAGAATTTGACGAGTTATAAATTTCTCACATAAATTCAATCCCTTGCCAATACAAAAAGATTCACATACACAAATTCAACGATCGATACATAGTATCGGAACACCATCGCGTTTCCAACACGCCCGAAGTAACATAATCCTGATGTACGAGCCCTCATTTGCATACCCAAACGTAGCACACCGACAATCCCGCATCCAAGCTTTCGTCGACACAAATAACATTTTAATCAATCTATTCAGCTTTTATCAGCTTGACCGATCCTTTCGCGATACTTGAATAGTAGCGAAAACTTCAATGTGCTCTATGAAGCCCATAGCTAATCATAGCCTCTAGGATACTCAAACACTCAAAGCGCAAGATATGAAAACAACTTAAAGTCAACGCAAGTGCGCGGACGTATACGAAATTCCTAAATGCTCGCGGGCGTCGATATCCCGATAATTCATTGCTGCGTCGGAGGCGGCGCCACCAGGGGGTGCTCCTCGATCCCTCTTGGGGGGCGCCTCGAGGAGGAACAGCAGTGGAAGGGGTGAGAGAAAGTCATCCTTGGGCCCCTCTGCCTGAAGAGCAGTAACCGGGCAATGCATCACCCTGTCTGCAGTCCCGTAACTCAAACCCTCCGTCGCTCACTCCCTACTATCCTGCGTATACTAGTGTACATGTGTACATGGATACAAGGGTACAAACACGGAAACAGTCTCGCGCTTTGTCACCCTCGAGTGAGTGAGTGTGTACATGTATGTACACATATACAGAGGGTAGTAGTACAGAGAATCGGCCAGAGAGCGAGAGTGGACACGCATGGTCAATAAATACAGAGTTACGGGTAACGTGGGGGTGTGGGAAGAGGATGTCTCCACCTATACGCGTGTAGACGTAGATACATACTTGCAGTGTATCCAGATGTAGCCTACTATGGAGGAACCGTGAGGTGGAGGAGAAGGAGCCTAGCAGAAAGACAAGCTCGAACGGCAGATGTATGGCCCGAGGTGAACGACGTATTATCTAATCTAACCCTTCTGGACAAGATAGCCCGTTATGCTCCCGAAGTCGAGTCAGGCGAACAGTAGACTCGCCTCCAGCACCACCACATGAGGATATGGGGCTATTGGTGCAGCTATGGGTATTTTACGTTTTTATCCTTTTTTATATTTTGTATAGCCTTTTACACAAGTATGCCGTGAAACGCATGCACCTCACGTGATTAATATACTTGTAGGTACATGTACACACGAGATATTCATATAAACCTTAGTTAAGCAATTCTTTTAAGTATGCATTACATCCCAACCACAGGCCTCCTGAGTATAAGCTTAAATTTGCGCTGTACTATTCGGTTCCTTCATCATCTCTCTTACTTGTGCACTTATGTACTAAATGTGTTTCACTTATATTATCCGGCCTCCCTCATGCATCCTTATGTATGTATACATGCGAATATAGCTCTGTCTTCTTTACCGTTTGGTGGAAATAATACAATCCACGGAGGAATAAACAATGATCGTACTAATACTGACATTCGTGGTTGTTTGGACGCTTTTGGCTTAAAGAGAAAAAGTGTCTAAGTCACAAATTTCTGATTTTTCTTTTTCCTTATGTTCATTATTACTTCATCTTATGTCTAAGGATTGTTACGCAATCGTCATTGGAAAGTCTTTATTATTTTTGTCCTGTATAAAATGATTTGTTATAAGTATTATCAGGCTTAAGTTCTTGGTCTCTAAAAAAAAAAAAAAAAATCCAATCTGATTGAATTTAATCATTCAATACCTGCCTTTTATTATCTGATTGATAGCACATTGTCAACTAAATGGGACATCTATATTATAATGGTAGTGTCTGCTGTAATAAGCCAGTATAAATTCACTCTACCTTATATTTGAAGATCAAATTTAAGGGAAAAAACACAACAGAGCCTACCCCACGCCACTTGGAAATCGACAATTAAAGTAATTATTAAACTCAATCCTCGTTCTTCACCGTTTGGTCAGATCGACAAAGGCTACTTCCTCGTCATTTTTTGCCGTAAGAAAAGAAATAGCAGGGAACATTAGAATGTCCATGAATATGTTCGGTCGTGCACATGTAGCTATACTTACGCATTTTCCTATTCGCTAATGCATTTCCTACGTCAGCCTGCCAGCCTATTTTAATTCAAAATACGCCATCAACCCATCTCACGTACATGCCCCCCGGTCAAACGGTTTATGCCCGTTCACGTAGTTAGAAAGCTTTAATAGCTTCCGTACGCAAGTCGACTTCTTTTTTACGCAGAGCCGCTGTCGTAGAATCAATTCAGGATCACCTTTTAAAGCTTTATAAATTTTTTTTCCCTTCACCTTTGGTCCATCCTTACGCAAGAAAAAAATGAAAAGTGTATGAAATACAAACCACCATTAAACTTATCAAGAAAAAATGATACAATTGAACATTAACTACGAGCATTCTCTGACATGGGTAATGCTCAGTAGCATGCATGTTGTAAGTGATTTTTACGTACCCTAAATATTTATAAGCGGGTATTCGCGTCTCGATCGATTACTATACGAGGCTCTGATAAAATGCTAATCGCCACCGGTAGTCTTCGGTAATCGCTGAGTGGAAGCTGATGTCTTCCTTTGCCGAACTAATGGCCAGAGTTGTATGTATAAAGGGAGGCAGAAGAGGGACTCTAAAAAAACCGGGGGAGCAAAGCACGCTAGACGGGAAGCGCTTGAGAAAACTTTTCAGGGGCTTTATTTGGAATAGTACTAATGCTCGGGATTCGGTGTCTCTTTTTGCTTTTTTGTTGTACTTATAGAGACAGCAAACGATACAATCTCTTCGTTTGTGACGTAACAACTCGTTTTTATTTTTCTTCGTATTCTTCTTTGCCAAATTGATTGCTAATACTTTATAAGGGTTCTTTGACTTTAACATGTTTAAAGGATCATTTGGATGATTAAGCTCTATTGCACCCTTGCACTATTAATTTAGTTACTCAAACTTGTATTAAAGCAATTATAATGAGGATTTGAACAAATCATAGATAATATTTTGTCTCATGTTACGATTATCTGATTATTACATCAATATAAAAAAAAAAAATATTAAAAAGCATCCAAAGATAAAGCATAAAAAAGAAATAAAACGGTGAATATTTAAAGATCAATTCAATTGGAGCTCCGAGTAACGGAACTAAAAAAAAAGGACACCATGAAGCTGTTACTTATACCAGTCGATTCCCCAATTGGTAAGTGTACATAATAAAAAAACTCGTTGAGGGGAAATGGCCGCCAAGCCATTACTCTTCCATGTGTCGGCATTCGAACCTGCCGTCCGATCGGAAGACTCTGGGATGTACAAGTGGCCGTACTTATACTCCCGAGGGTGACCGGGACGAGAAAGACGTACGAGGGAAATTGCCGTGGACAGTCGAATTCGTCTTGGCGAGGCTGATCTGATTCCAAGGTGCTTGTACACGCCGCTACTACGATATTTATTCGCCCTCTAGCTCCATTACGTGACTAGTCGTTCGAAAGGGCTCCTGCTTTCCCATTTTCTTAGTGAATTCTTTTTATTATTATTTCTTTTCCATTTTTTTTATGGAGCGGATATCACATGAGAGCATATTTCCGGACGACAAAAGGTAACCAACGAGAAATTAATAATTAATAGCGAACGATTGAATGGCTATCAACGAATTGCGTCCTCGTAGCATAAAATCTAACCCTCGTAAATCATGGGAAGGGTCAAGTCGATACCACACAGAGCGTGGAACAGCAACCGTCTTTATTCCTTTGTCCGCGAGCGAAATGAAAAAGCCTCGCATTTCTCCGAAAACGAATACCTATGGTGTTGGTGAGTGGTGCCCCGTCATCCTCGCCTCGGAAAAAAGGGTAAAAAGGAAAACATCCGAGAGAGTCAATGCAGTTCGTGGAAGTGATCATTCACCGGGCTCTCGTGCTCGGCGAACGTGCAGTCCTCATCGATAGTGGAAAAAAAAAATAAAGTCAGAAGAGAGACTGAAGAGAGGGTGAGAGAGTCAGAGTTTGTCCAGCAATATGTTATCATTCGTACACGAGGACGGGAGTAGTCGAATGTCGGCGCATCATCGTTGTATGTTTGCAACACACCAAATCATGAAGTTCCTCACTTATTTTGTGGCTTTGGACGCATCTTCAGTAATGAAACTTAGTACTGAGTAAATGGATGCATGTAATTATGAAACTGCAATCGAAGCATTATTCTACAGAATTTCTGTTACTAAAATGAATGGCAATTCTCCCTACAGTCACAGATGAATAAAAAAAACTGTCTGTATTGTTCAAAATTGTCTTTTTTTTATATAACTAATAGTAAAATTTTGTTTTTTCCATTAAAATTTATATAAAAATTTCCTTTAATTTTTTACTGAAAAAAAAATACCATTTTAATTAGCGACTGTTCCACGTTTTTTGAAATCTGTACCTACTGTATCTAAAAATAAAATACATCTAAGAGAACGGCAAACAGACGAGTAATTAGAGTACACTCACACATTGTTTCGTACAACAATGCTCATCTGGCAATTCAATGATTATGAAGCCACTCGTACCTCGTTCCTTCGAAAACAGTTTGAGCATTTCTCTCTTTTTCTTTTCTTCGAAAGCAACCAAAAAATTAGTAGTGACGCGTTTCATTTTTAATTAAGCATGTGTAAAAAAAAAAGGATGTGTGAAAAGAACACCCTCGTACGACGCAAAGAAGCACAACAATGAAGAAAAAAGAGCAGAAAATAGGCACCTAATTCAGGCTTCGAAAATACGCACTTGGCCCGACGCACATAAGGTCTGTCATAAGTCACACTTAGCAATGCACACACACACTTGAACAAAAATAAAAATGAAAGGCTTGAAATCATTCACGGAATACAAAAAGGACGAAGGGCTCAAAGCTAGTGTTGCGTACCAAAAATATAAAAGGCTAGCAGTTGTAGTTAAGCAAGGGGTTGGCCAGAATGCATATATTCATTTGAGGGAGAGCCTGGCGCTTCAAAGTGAGAGAGAGGGAGAGCCCATCGCTTTTCGGGACCGAATGATTAATTAGTTGTCGCGCGACCTCGTAGCACGTCAGCGTGTCACTCTTGGCACGGCTTTGTCACCTCCTCTCTTGCCCGTCCGCGCACGCTGTATACTACAATCCTCTTCCTCCCCAACCCCTCAACACAGAGAGCGAGAGGTGCAACTCTGCTCTAAAGCACGCACGCATATAAAGCGGGGAATTGCATTGTAAGCGAGTGCTACTGCAACAGGCGTGCCATTAATCAATGCTCTCTGCATCGCTCGAGAGAGAGATAGCATGAATGCCGTGGTTTCGCACCGATGAGAAAGAGGTGCATATAGGTGCCGATGCCGATATTGAAATCGGCTGCTCGCACCGCAACTATTTGGCCCTCCTTTCGTACTCTCTCTTACACACGCACCTCGTCCACTACTATCGGACGTCTAT
This sequence comes from Copidosoma floridanum, assembly GCF_000648655.2. The sequence goes on from NW_019379654.1 coordinate 998,443, forward strand.
TTCGCATGCCTGCACTCTCTCTCGCTCGCCATGTGCGTAATGTGGAATCTCCTGTGTCGACGCGTACGCTTCGAGAGGACCTATTGTTTGCCGCTGTTACACGCTGGTGAGATAGTAACGCGCGGCGATCGATGGATCGGCTGACTGATGGACGGCTGTTTGTAATGGGGAAATAATTACTTTTTGCGGCTGTTGTACCATACCACACCACACTGTACTCAGCCCTCTGTTGGCTGGTCTATTACGATTTTATCGTGTAATACAGACTGCGATGCCTGTTATATCCACAAGCTGCAGTCGCATTAATCGAGGTTGGAAGCTGGTTAGATGGTAGTTGCTATCAATTGGAAAAATGGTATAACTTAAGTGGTGCTTCAAAGTGAATTCTCTATGAGAAAGAAGAGCCGAGATAATTACTTTGACAAAACGCCAAATTGGCGCGATGTATTAACGATAATTGACTCGCCCCCTCGAGTTTGCTCGATAATACCATCCCTCAACAGACAGCGTCTTGTCACACTACCTTGCAACACCAGAAGGAAGAGTTTTGGAGAAGGAGGCAAGGGTGGGGTGTTGCGCGATCACCTTTAAAATTCCACTGTCTCGTTCCAGTGCGAGATCACGCGACTCTGCCTTACCCCTGCCATCAAGTACGAGTCTCTCAAGTGCGACTCCAAGATGGAAACTCAGCAAAAGCAGCAAGACGACAGTGGTATAGAGCTGCTGCTTCTCCGTCGAAATTTCCACGCGTAGCTATCCTAATTAGAGCCCCCTAATTTAGCCATCCCCTCCTGGGAACTGTCAACGCGCTCGCGCGCATCTGATGAGCGGACGTATCTGTGGGAGAAGAGGAGCTTGACTGACACTGCCTGTGACTGCGACGGTTTCCTTCCCATCTAGATCCGCGTGCACATACGCGTGTACTCCTCCGTATATGTAATAAACGTATGTATTATGGATGGACATGAAGGTGTGCGAGTGTGTGTTCACGGGATCGAGGAAAATTTCTCTACCAGATAAATATGTAATTGCGAGTGATTCGCTAGGAGTCAACGTCTCGTCGTGGGAGATGTTACGTGTCAAGGTGAGGTACGCTCAGCAATACAATCAAAACTCGTGAGCTGGAAAAGAGTGTACAATGCTCCGAGTGAAGAACAATAAGGGTCGTCAGGAAAAGCGAAATCTGGTGGAGAGACAATGCTACGGAATGAATCTCGTTATTTGGAAATTATCTCGTACTGAGGAAGAGAGTGCATAGAGCCGTGCGCTAGCTATTAATATGAATATAATTGGCAATGAGGGTTTCGGTAGAATACGAATCATATGGTGAATGAGTTTTTACGCTGTGTGCTCTGAAAATCAGAATGTTATAATGATACAAGTGTTTTGCATTAAAATTTATACATGTGCATGTATAACTAAGTCGTGATTTCGTATATATATATATATATATATATTATCAGTTGACTTTTTAAATTATCTTTTTATGATTCTCTCAAAAAAGGCGAACTAGATATTTCATGATACACCTAAAATGCCAAGAATGTATATTATATATAGCTTTATTAAATTTTAAATAATATCCATCAAGTCACAGTACCTTTTATCTACGTAAGGTTAGCGTTTATAACAATAAGCTTGAAGATACTCGGAATATTGTTCCAAGCATCTTAAAAAACAGCTGAACGATCAAGGCAATAGTTTTTGATTACTTTCACATCTTGCGTTAATTTAAGGCATTGTCAATTATTGATGATTCGGTAGTAAATTAACAAAATACAAACATTTACTGATAGTTGTTTGAACGATAAATGACAAAAATGACTTCATTCACCTGAAAGATTTATAACGAATGAATATTATAAAACAATTAAAAAATACAAGTGAGAATATCTTTACGAATTACGGATCATTAAAAGACAAATGAAAATAAAGATACCCTTTGATGGCCGTTTCATGAAACGGGGAATCGGTACCCTTTATGAATATACGTGCAACAACAATAGTCGGAGGAACGACGAGTGCATTCATCGAAGTTAAAAGTTAAAACAGTGCTCACAGCAAAAGATAAAAGGAAAAACAGGGGAAAAACACAAAAGAGTCAGGGAAAATGATGGAAGATAAAAGGCGGGGAGGATCACGTGGGTAGAATCGAAAAAACCACAGTGCAGATGATGAGGACGAGAGCTTGCGGGCGGGAAGCTGAAGAACCGAGAAAAAGGAGTCGTGCAGCTTTCATTTGAGCTGAAGAAGACAGGGGGCACGCACGCGTACGGACGGCACTTATATTATTTACTCTCTACGATGAAGGAGGAAAGAGGTGAGTATGAGATGCATGTGTATATGTCTATATGTGGGAATGAAAGGGGCCGGTAATTAATGGAAAGCGTTGTCGCCCGGAGGCGAGTCTGAACTCTTGCTGGTTTTCTATGACTTTTCCTATAGTTGTCGGTCCACACGCTCCCTTTGTACAGCTTATTAAATGGACCACCATTGCTTAAATTGTTTCTGGTTATCTTGTCCATTGTGCTACTAGAAGTATAAGTATAAAATATTTTGAACGGTGAGTATTTCTATTACTACTAAAGTTTTGAATTTTAATATTAAAGGATCAATGTTCCGAAAAAAGTAAGAATAATGCCACCTTATACACATTTCTACGATGAATCAATATTAGGTAATAATGAAAACTACTTTTCTTTGATAAATGGAGTGCCTCATGGAATAAGAATAAAATTAAAATATAATTATATGCTTTAAACTTAGCTGTTTAAAACAATAAACATTTTAGTAACCAGCTATCGCATTAAATATAAACTCATGACAACAATCGTACACAGGAGTCAATTTCATGTCTTAGGAATGACAAATGAAACAGAAGATGACAGCACTACATGCTTCAAGAACAGCTCTTCGCAATCACAACCAGAGCTAGTAGGTATCTGTACTCTGTGCCACTTCTACTTCATCGTACGACTAAAGGACCAACTTATCTGCACTGAAACGCATTATCATATTTCAATCCTTTCGTGCAGGCCATTAGGGCCTCGTGCGAATATAAGAGAATAAGAGAGAGGCATAGCCCAAGGAACGAAAAATAATGGCTACGCGGCAATAACAATTATGCAGCGTGAGAAGCCTCATCGCATCCACGACGAGAGAAAAAGAACGAGGGTGGAGTGAGGATACATTTTCCCGAGCTCGATCGTGAGTAGCGGAAATACGCCTACCCTCCGGTTTATAGCACCCCAAGAAAGCGGAAGAGCGTTCTCCAATGTGATCTCAGCCGGAAGTTCTTACCTCCTCCTCACCCCTGTTCTTCAAGCCTCCCACATATATGTGATGCATACAGATGATCCTCACGAGTTTTGCAATTGCGCTAAGAATCTCGAGAGAGAAAGGAAGTAAGGCAGCGCGGAGGAGGATATACACATAACATGTTGCAAATTCCTCTCTCTTCTCTTTGCAACACACTAGTGCGACTCTGCATCATTCAATAACTTAAGCGCATAAGCGGTACATAATGCGAATATTATGTATGTACATGTATTTACACACACCCACGCATACACACAAATCATACGTAGATACATAAAGAGGGAAAGAGAGAGAGAAAGAGAGAGAGAGAGAGAGAGAGAGAGAGAGAGAGGGAAAGAGTGAGAAAAGCCATGATATTGTCTCCGTTAAGCTGTTGCCAAGGGATTGATGGGGTTTCCATGGTGACTGTGTCGTGAAGCCTATTGTTGCACCCCCGTGACGCTCTCCATCTCCATCTACCCTCCTTCTCCTCCACTGTTGCCTTCTTACCAGCCACCCTACTTTTACTCCCTTCCTCTTATATTTATCTGCATGCCGTGAAGGTGCTCAGAAACTTTGTTCTTGCGGTGATCCGCACATTCCACAACACACGTACAGCAAGCTGCTTGTTTTTTGTTTCGTAAATATGTATCGATAATATATTCGCATGAATATTTATGCACAAAATCATGCAAAAACCAGCAAACTTGAAGATTTTTTTGCCAAAACTGCAGGTGATATATGCTGCAACATAACAAAAAATAAAAATCCTTCCAAACGCAGTAATACTTAATTATATATTGACTGGTACATAATTATAGACAATGTCAACTGTATGTGTTTATGTATGTTGACAAGTAGAGCTTTCGAGGTAATGTTGATTGTAGTTCGTTTTATAGATGCGTATCATCTTAATTCACGCGAACCTTGCAATCATGTAAATTGATCAACCTGCAAGTGGATTATATTTATGCACTTATGCTCCTATCGCCGTGCAAAGAACGCATAAGGGTGATGATAAAATACTTGGACTACGTAGGTCCTAACGAGTTGTGCAGCTCTAAGAGAAAGGAAGTGGATCTTCTCGTTACACAAGCACGCATAGCTTCAGGGGTGCTTCACGTATTCATGCTTCTTTTAGCCCTGCGTGTTTGTACTCGCAGCAGCATTTATGCCAGTGGTGGATACTCTCGGTTTCAACCCCAGGGCCATGTCCTTGTGTGTTTTTTAAAGAAGACGTGAGAGGAGCTGGGCTAAAGAGTGTTATAAAGAACAGGGGGAGGCGTGCGAGTAATGACGTAGAAGGCTCGGAAGAAAGATGGCGAAACCGATCAAAGGGAGAAGGAAAAGGGTGATGATGAGTGCAACATAGGGAGAAAGGACCCACCTACTTTGGTGCACATGGAAGGGAACGAGTGGATGTATATGATTATTAGTGGCCAATTGGGCCCGTAGCTCATTTCAGAGGTGCAGTTACTTGGGGTACGTATAGATACGCTAAAGATCCATTGGTGAATAAACATAGACATTCACGTGGCTGTTTCTGCGAGTTGTTAAGCAATTGATTTTTTTGGAGCTGTTATATCAAATCAAGATAGTCGTTTCTCAAGATCTGTCAATATGTATTATTGTATGCATTTATGCTATCAGGTTCGTCTCGCAAAACAACAAAAGCTTTTGTTACACTGAGAAACGTATTTTAATTGTATTTTTTAACAAAAAAAAAAAGATGAATATTATTTGAATTCTTCTGATACAGTCTTACATAACTTTATGTTAGATTGTTTAAATTTTCCCACAAAATAAGTACGGTACTTCGTAAGAAGATTTATCAGTATGATAGAAACAATTTGTTTATTTTATTTGAGTTTCAGGAGTTAGAGCATTTATAACTATAATAAAAAAGGGCTTTTGAATTAAATTGTAGGAGTGCAGCGCCGATATGCACAATGCAGATTGAGTGAGTGTAAATAAAAACAATTTTTGTTTAATTTATGTACCATTTTTCTCAAAGCTATGTTGATACGATCGTTAGTAAAATAACCACGCTACGGAAAAGCATCAATTTATTCCTCCAAACCTTGTTTTCTTTCTGATATGATAGCTCCGTAATTGGTTAAGGGTGTACGCTTGTCGTGAAAGACACCACGTAATGTAATACAAATTAACACACAACTTAATAAAGTTGTTGCATACCGAAAAAAACATTATTTTTCTTCTTACAAATGAAGTAATTTTTATTACAATAATTTTCTCAGTGTAAAATACCGTATAATCTCAAATGCACTCGTAGTTTAAAAAATGTAAGTAACTCACTTATCAGTCATAACAATAAAGTAAAAAAAACATTGAAGACTAAGCAAGCAATGCGTGAAGCTAATGCTTTACAGCAAAGGAGAGGAAGAGTGCCTAAGTGCACAAATGAAGAGCCAGAGGCTGTAGTCATAAGATGCAAAAAGGAGTCGTTGCTACCCCGAGAGCCTCTTTCCCTCGTAGTCACCATAGATGTTGCGAAGCACTGAAGCGTAGCATATCTTCCTCGTCGTCGCTGTGTACTCGTGGGAAATCCGAGCGCTGATTATATAAGAACTCGTGATTAAGAGGGTGTAGAGGTATGTAGAGGTATGCGCACTACAGTTGTGTAGTGTAGCTACATCTATAGCGAGTGGCGACTATATCGAGAATGGAAGCCTCTTAATGACAAAAGTTTTTCCGTAGCTAACCGATATGTCTGTAAACATAATGTTATGAATCAACTTGGGGACTCAACCAGCGCGCAAGAGTACATGGACACGAACATTAAAAAAAAGTGCAGTCAGCAAGCTATTTGCATGTACACTGTGCAATGTATACATATATAATAGACCTTCCTGAAAGTCAAGGGTCATGCTCGGCTATTGATTAGCGTGTACTCTTTCGTTGACAAGCGAAAAGCAGAGGCAATATTGGCGTATAAGCAACGGGGGGACACATGTCAAAAGCGAAAAAGTCAGTTTTTTAGCTCCCCCGAGCACGTACTTCAGCTCGCTACACGAGTGCACGGAGTTTTTTTCTTTCTTTCCTCTCGGCGTCGGCTTTGATGTACGTGTATTTTGAAGTCCTGAAAATCCGGGGAAAGAACTGCTCGGTTCGATGGTTGCTGCCGTGTGAAAAAATTCGACTCTGGGATTCCGTATGCTGTGGCTATTTCGTGTGTATATATGATGCACGGCAAAAGGTAAATGGATTATCGGTGTTCGGTTCGGTTGAGCTTTGATTAGTTGAGGTTCAAATTTCGGGATTGAGTTGCCTTGGGTAAAAATAATTTAAAAACAGCAAAATTACATTGGCAAAGTTTAATAAGCCACCTATCGGTGCATACAGAGCTGTTTGGCGCCAGTGGGAATACAACGGGAGGCCCGTTGTGGTTAACACGCATTGAAATCATTCGACGACGAAAGTTTGATTGAGCCGTCCTGTGGTGTGGGCTAATATAATCTGTCGTATGCATGCGTCGTGAAGTATGTAAATTATGAGAACTCCAGTGAAACAAATAATTTAAAAAATATGAAACAAACTAACCCGTGCTAGGCATAACTAAACTCATCGTTAGTGAATTTGTATGGTTAAAGAATTGAAGCAAGTGTTAACAAAGTTGAACAAACATTAGTAATCATTGATGCTGAAATAGTAGTTTTCCTACGAGTTTGAAAAGTCTCTGTTTGCGAACCGAGAGGTTTGCGGCCCGAGCCGAAGGCGAGGGACGTAACGAGGTTCGTAAAGGAGACTTTTTGAACGAGTTCCGGAAAACTGCTTTTTCGCCCGAGGAAGTACCAGCCTCCCAAAACCACCCGAGTGCGGAAAAATATTTTTTCTAATCGTAGTGTTTCATCAGATTATGCATATACATGAATAATATCGAGTCATAGTACGAAGAATAAGGCTTAAAATTTATTTTTGCATCATCCTTCAGTTCCAATGTCACAGTCAGAACACAAATTCGAGTATCAAAAGTGGGTCTATCGTCATCTCACGTAACACATACTCGAGCTTCCTCGCCCTCAAAGAGCAGGGTGACCTGCCGACACAGTAGGAGAAGCAAAAAAGAAAATGATAAGTACAGAAGGGCACACGCGTTCTCCTTTTTTTCCACCTTCTGTCGTAAACCATCCTAAATCGCGGGAACGAAAAAAAAGCGAAGGGCACGGAAAAAGACATAAAACGATGCTATGGCCATTCTAACGCAAGATTCACAAAGGAAAGAAGATAGACGAAGACGTGTGCATATACTCGTGGAGAGAAGGGCGTCGAAAGCGGTTGAGCACGTGGATACATGGAAAGCTGCTTGTGCGAGGGGTAAAAGTAAGATAGGTGAGAGGTACTGGATCATGAGCGCTTCCAAGCGTGCGAAAGCGGGTGGCTGTGAGCTCGCGTACTTTTATCCCCCGCTCGTAATTAAAACCGCGTCGTCCTTCGAGTCATCACGGAGAAAGAACGAAAAAAGAGAGGACTACAGCTACATGAGAGTCAAGCGAGGGAAGAAGTGGGTGATGATGCCAAGGTAGGCACGATGCACGTTGAATATGAGAGGAACGACCTGACGATACATTTTTCTTAAGCAAAAAGAGGGGTTGCGTCAGTCGTTATGCGTCGTTTTAAAAAAGGCATTGTGAATCGAATTTTTTTTAACGAACGCTAGAACTTTTGGTGTAAATGAATGTTTGACGTCAAAACTAGTTTCAGGTTTACTGTATAAATTATTGTTATAATTTGTTGGTGAGTTGTTATTATATACAAAAATTGGGACTGATTTCTGAATTAAATTACTAATAGATATAACTGATTCTACATCGAAACGATTGCTTTTTTAAATAATTTTTCAAAAGCATTTTGGTATTTTTTTTTCTTTTCAAACACTAACTACAACTTTATTCAACTCTTTACAGACAAAAGACGAAACACTGAGATAAAACATGGAATGCCTATATTCAATAATTACTGCTCAGCTCGTATTACTTGGATTTATATTTCTAGTACACACTACAGCGCGTACTGTAAAATTATCCAAACAATCTCATCAGTCTCTGACTCTTCTCCTTGTTATTTTTATTTTTTTCCATTATTTATTTTGCCTTGTGGATTTTCTTATTCGTATTGATCAAGTTCTAAGGTATCAAACCTTCCATACTTACTATAGTATTATGTGTAGATTGGGACAAAGCGCATAGTCAAGGAGTTCAAGGGTTCAGCATTGTTATTTATAATGAGCACACTTTCTGGTTTCTCCTCCAATCTCATTAAATATTTTCCTTTTTAAGATAGAGTATCTACTTTTTAAAAGAGTACTGATACTTTGCTCTTTCATCCGAACAGGCATGCTTAAGTTTAAAATAATCAGTAACTAAACCTTTCTTGTCAGGAATCACACATTGCTCAATAAGTTAGTTTTACGTACAGGGAGAACTATGCGAGAATAATGGTTTCTTTAAGTACAAACCTAATTTATTTGAACTTTGAACTTGTAACTTATCAACTTGTAAAATAATTTTTTTCTTGAAAAAAAAAAAAAAAAGAAAAAAAAAACCAGTTGACAGTGAGTGCTTAGGTACCCAAGTAAGAAGAAATGTGTGTCGTAGTGAGGATGGTGCTATGACGTGTGGTGTGGTGTGGTGGCGTTGTGTGGTATAGGGGGACCGGAAATCAGTATTATAACTTAAAAAAAAAAAAAAAAAAAACCTCAAGAGTTGTTGAAAAAAGACAGTAATCAACGAGTTATTTTAATTTACCGTTATCATAAAAAAAAATTTTTTTATTAGTATCTCACCCCAAATAACTTAAATATTTTTTTATTTTATGGTTCTCTCTCCCGAAAGCAGCATAAAACACCATATAAATTCCTCCCTCAACATCCAAAATTCATACCAGCACACGCCTCAACAACGAGACCAAATAAAACGCCACAGTACGGTGCACACGAGCGACACTTCGTCAAATTTTCATACTCAATCTCTTAGTCCAGCATCATCTTCGATATTCACATACTACGAGTCGAGAATAAACATTCGATTGCATGCGCATACACAACCTCTTTCTCTTGCTACCAGCATATAAAGCACATGCCTAAATCATCTATCCACCCATTACTGTTGACTTTTCTCCTGACCTGCCATCAACCATCACATGGCTCGTATACCGTGCTGCAGCCCATCAAAGTGCCCGACAGCCCGAAAAATCCCACTGAACAAGTAGTCTTACGAACTCGCGACAACCCTTATTTCTCCCAAATTCGAGCGGTCGTTACGCCGGCAGTCAAATGAATACGAGAAGATGCTTTCTCATCTTTTACGACAATCTGCACTTCCTCACGCACCTTGTCTAGAGCCCTGTGTTCGTTCGACGGATATGAATCCATTGTAGATACGTCACGTGTACACTAGTAAAAGCAAACGTCGCAGAGTTATGTTTTCTGCTGGTACTAATTCTACTGTTGTGCGTATCATAAAGCTTTCGCAAGGTGTCGAGGGTTGCCTGCTGCTTATTTATGAATTTATAGCCGACGCCGTTCCTCGCTCTCTATACTTTTACGCCTCCTTTTTGCACGTATAGGTGTCTTGCGTTTACATTTAGTTGCAAAGTTGGAATAATTATCAGTATGCTAGGATGAAGCTTTTTGATGAAGCTTAATTAACAAGTAGGTAACAAGAAAGAGCTCTGCAAGTTAAGAAAAAGGAAGGAGTTGGGTACGTATTGTTCAGACAGATGTGCGTGTGTGTACAGAACGGGAAGGACGAAGGGAGAGTTTAAGTGAAAAGTGACGTTTGTCTGGAATAATTAGAATTATACCAAATGGAGATGTCAGAAAAGCTGAAATGGAGATGCGTGAAAGCTTTTTAATGGGCTGAAAAGAAGCGCGAATGCTTCTGCTACCGCCAGAGTAGCGCATGATTTTCGAGTGCAGTATGAAGGGGTGAGAAGCGCAGTTTATAATTTACCATCAGGTGAATCTACTTTGTATGGGGAGACTGATATGTTTCGAATATTTTAATTTTGTTACTTCACATGCTCTTTTGAGGATGTGGATTGGTTGGTATAATGGACTGGATTATCTTTTTGTTTTTATGTGAGTAGGTTAATAGAAACATAAAAAAAGATAGTCTGATTCTAGATTTTTTCTACAGATAATAGTGTATTTTGCAACTTTAACAATTTTCTTGTCGTACTTTTTTCATGAAGTTGTATTTTTTATGAGTCAGAAAATAGGTTTAGCAATAGCCTGATAGTCAATACAAGAAATAAGACACTCCTGCGAAATAGTCATGTCATGCCTAAAAGAGTAGTATTCAGTAATTTAGTAAATATTTGTATCTGGTTAATTTTGTAATATGTTTAATTGAGATGGACACATTTTGCGTGCCATACTTTAAAGGTTTTGAGACTCATTGCAAATTAGCAAAAGCAGACTCACGATATCAGGTCACGTTTACTATGAGAGCTGTAAGCAGACATACTGAGCTGCAGTACTTAATGAACATAAGCACGTTATTTTTTTTAAGGCGACTAAAAACTACTGTATGAAAATAGTAAACTAAAGAGAAGAACAAACAAATACTGCTGGAGAGAAAACAAGACTCTTAGTTTTGATATTGTAAGGTCTTACTCATGGAGCAATCACGTAGTAAAAAAGTTAAATAGCAGTAAAGTATAATTGTTTGAAAATCAGGCAAAAAATTTAATGTAATAGTACTGTAGCATTAAAAAAAAATTATGTCATGGATAAAATTTAGATTAAGTATGTTTTATGTAGCGTAATTACTTGTTGTGATTTAAACTGTTTTCAGTGCTAAGGGGTGAGTTTATTGTTGATACAAATAACGATGCATACATTAAAAATAACTGAAGAAACGGTATAAACTCGGCAGAATAGAAATTCCGGGAATTTTTATGAAAACAAATTAATAACACAAGTGAATTTATACAAAATCCTTCACAGTCGACACCAATTTGCTACGTGCTCTGGTTCTCAAAATCGCCGAAGCACGATACAGGCACAACTGCAGAATTCATGTATCCTTTGGGAATTTTTTTATCGAACTCGCTGCAAGGGATTAAAAAATTAACTCGAAAATCCACATACGCAATGATACCATGCCCGCAATATCCTCCAACATATCCCGAATTCTCGTTCTCTCGCTTTTATCCCTGAGCTTCCACGTCCAAATCGTTCTTCTATCATTCTCTTGCACTGGCTCTCTTCCCCCCCCCTCTCTCTCTCTCTCTCTCGTTCTCTTTCCAGTAAAAATCGTGAACGTCAAATTTAACCGCTCTCAGCGCGCTCCAACCGATGCAATCCATTAGATATTGCTCGTAAAGAGACGTTCCTATCTCTCTTTCGCAGTGCTTCTGTGTGTGATAGTGTATGTCCGTACGTCTGCAGGATTATTATATCGATTTTTTTCTTACCGGATTTTTCCGAGTATTTTTTTACCCTTGAGCCCGAAATCCCATAAAAATATGGGCGAGCTTTTCAATAATATAATCCTCTGCACGACTGTGCCACCTATGCATTTGGAAGTTTTTTTTTACTTTCCTAAGTTTCAGAAAACGACGGATTTAACAAGAGCTGGAGGCTGCAAAAGGTGAGGGCTAAAATATTGCGCAAACGTGTTATCTCTCGTTAAGCTGATACCGGGAAAGTGCGATACACGCAAACTCGACGACCGGTAAATTTTTACCCATACTTTATAATCATATTGCTACTTTGTTTATTTTTTATAGAATCAAAAAAATATTCCTCAGAATCATACAAATTTTAACAACTTCTATTTTATTTAATGATTATCAACCATTATTGAGCCCCAGCGATATCAAATAGACAAACAAACTAAACCAGCCCGCAAAATAATTAAACTACCATCCCAGAATACCTTAAAAGCAATCGAACAACCACAAAGCAAATTACACACACACACACACAGTCCATTAATGGATTTACATAAAACCCCGTGTAATTACAGTTTATCGCGAAACGATGCTGTGCCCCCTGGCTCTCGTGCGAACCGCAATCGCCAAATCAAACGCTCTACACACTGAACATTCGAGTACCCGCATCTATAGTCATTCTGATTGATCGACGTGGTCAATGGGCCCATCACCTGGTCACGTGCGACTTTTCGACTCTTATCTAAACTGTCCATCTTTACCGGGCGTCTTGTTGATATTGCTATTTTCCCTTCCAACAATGAGTAGCACTTGTGTACGAGCTATTTGAGAATACGAGACATACTCGTCAAATGTGATTGGACAGTGTAATTCATCGAGGTTGACAGATTCGTTAAATTTACTCACATGAAGCATGATTGTTACGATGAAAAATAATCTATTTATAATTCACCCTTACTACATGTATTTACTCATCATTAAGAGGAACGTGGAGGGGAGAAAATTTTATATGTGTATAAGAGAAGGAAAGCGATATTTGTGATATTAAATTTCATGATGAAATATTATACGTATTTTTATCAATCTTCTTTTGCTTCAGTACTAGAAGACAAGAAATTTTTCTCTTCTGGTTCGTTTTTCTATCTGTACTAAAAATAATGATACATACTCGTGTATGGTATGTCATTTCAGGGACGTATTTAAATAGGTGCCTCTTTGACATCATTTAGTCCAGTGCCATGTAATATGTCGGTTTTATTTAATAGAACCTGAAACTCCTCATGTAAATTGAATGTTGATAATGAAGAATGACAAATGCATAAAGAGTTTAATAGATGTAGGGTATATTTTTCAAGCCCCCATGAATACATACTCTTTGCAAGTTTAAAACATTGTCTGTTTGTAAATGTTTATTTACACGCAATGTTTTTAAGATCCCCAAGATCGAAAGTAACAAGGTTTATGACAAAATATTTCTCATATTTTCCACTCTTCCTAATGATTTACATATTATTTTTAATCGATTCGATTTGCCCAAGAGTTTTTTTTAATTTTACTCTTGTACGTTATAAACTACACTTCATGAATAAAATAAGAATTTCTATTATACACAGGTTCGGAGGAAAATTTAAATTTATAACCAAATCTCACCACATGTAATCCAGTTCTTCAGAATTAGAGTGCGCACATGGAGTATCGCGTCGATATTTCATGCAAAAGATTCCAAATCGAGCTAGATACAGCTCGAAAAAAAAGTGCTCGCACTTTACACCATGTATATTTATTAGTCGCACGAGCCAGGGCACAAACTGCATGTAGATCCCTCGGCACCAGTATATTTTTTCACGCTCGCGTTGATGTAAAAATTGAATGTGCGTATGTCCATTCGGAGCAGAGAGTAACGAAGATCATACAACCTAGTTTTAATTTATTTACATGCAAGGGAAAAAAGCTTGGCGCCATAGAACAGGCATGTGATTGCTTCGCTTTCTGCGGACTCTCACCCTGTATCTCGTTTTGCCATTTTCTTGTAAATGAGCCACGTCCATACGAAAATAATTAAAAACAGTAAAGTTTTAGGTTTTTTTGTTTACATTTGTGATGTTGCACTTTTTTGAATGTCTTCTAGTTAATTTTTACTGAAATTCATAAATTTTCACTGATAGAAATTAAGAAAGTGTGGTGCAAAAATTTCTAAGTTTTCGGTGAGCCAGAACACTCATAAATTAGTCATGAGGGATTATCAATACGGTCCGTCGGAAATCGAAATGTCACTTGCCACACTTTTTGGATTCGTTGGGAGGTGAGAACAATATCTGTCTTGTGATAATCCTTTTGAATAATAATGGTTTTAGTCTGGTGTTTGCTCTTTAAAATCTCCTATTGTAAATAATATAATCCTCACTCATAGAAAGTTAATTATAATATTTTACAATTTTAACTTCTGTAAAACATAATTTTATGTAAACTGCAATGCCTCAGGCTTAGTTCCAAATTATAGAACACTGAACAAATAAACCACTCCTAGCATCAGTCTGACATTTAATTTTCCACACAAAAATAAAACTTTCAACCTCACTCTCAGAACAAAACCATCGGCCTTGCGTACCCCATTGTTTCTTATAAGGTGTAAAAATTCCCTACGCAAGCTTGACACCAAAATCTGCGTTAAGTTAAATCAACGAATCGAATTACACGCTCACAACAAGCACGTAGTCGCACTTTGACGTAACGTCATAAGCAACAGTCCCAACGGAGGCTCTCGATTTACACGTTGTGGAAATCTCGTGGAATACCAGTGCTACCCACACATAGCGGTCAAAAAAGCTCGGCATCAAGTGAATTTCAGCGGCGAAAGGGTTGAAACTGGCATCCCCCCTCCAATGTGTCGATGCAACCGCAAAACCCGGCCACCCACTCGTGTTGTACCGCATATATTTCACCAGGGATGTTATAACGCTGTTAACAGTCACACTCCCTTCCTCGTATAGTATGGTAGGGTATAGCGATCACTTTCAATCCACGCAGTTCATCATACGTTGCGGAAGTGCGTCTGCTGGGCGCCGAAGGGTCGCACTTCATGGTTTGTGTGCGTGAATGTATAACTCTCTTACAGAATCATCGGGTGCAATGTACGTACACAACAGGCATCTATATGCATGAGAAGGCACAGTCATCATCATTAAGCACGCGGATGCGAGCATTTTACCGGGGCAGGCGGAGGGTACCTACACGCAATACTAGTGTTCTGGGTGTAACGATTGCCAAGCAATATCTTTGATTCATCGCACGATTTCGCATACGTATCGTAGCCACGGCTTATGTAAGAGACGATTGCTCGCGTAATATCACGCAGTTCGAGCTTATGGGTACACTATGCGTGCATGTAGTGCACTTCGATGCGTCCGAAATGAATAGTTTAATTTGAGGGGCTCGATGATGCACGCGCCTGTCGTTTATATACACCACCTCTGTAACATCACACTGGGTGTCCGTATTTGTTTATGTATACAGTAGTGGTAGCAATAGCATAGGCAGCTGAATGGCGCGACGCCGCTGCCGAGTTTATGGTTATTGCGGGATGCTGATGCAGTGGATATATGGATTTATGAGGTGCCATTTCGCGATGGCTTTTCTTTTGCTTCTTTTTGTGGGGATGCTGAGGGAACATCTATATATATATATATTTTTTTTTTTGTTGACTGTAAATAATTTTGTAGATGATGTATGAGGCCGTGCGTGTTTGTTTCACGTGTTTTCATCGCATCTTGGTTGGGGCTCGTAAAGCGCCGTTTGTTGGAGAGTTGCTTTATGGCTTTGCAAATAAATTTATACGGTTCGATCATCTTAATCTAAATTTTTAATTCTCTAGACTAATTAGTTTTTGCATTTTTCAAAATTCAATGAATAAATTACAGCCTAGTGGGCCAAGAATTATTTGCTTACTTGATTAATTTATTTAGCTGTATTAGTTTTGTCAACTATAAATAACGAGCTCGGAACCTTTTTTTTCTGCAGTATTGAGGCCAAAGTATTTATTGCGTTATCGTAAGCAAAAAAATAGTGCAAACGAAGCGAGAGAGTCCTGTTAGTCAGTGTTTAAACGATCACCCCTGCAAGTGTTATGGTGCTGCTCTTTCGAATAGCGAGTATACACTGATTCATTATTCGGTCGTTAATCCAAACCTCCCCTGCTTCACTCGATATACATGTACAAGTGTGGGCAACTATAAGTGTCTCACTAGACTTAAAAGTTCGTAAGCTTGATCCCTGTCAAAATGGAAGGGGATTTTGTTTAATTTTTTTTCCAATGTACATCGAGAAAGAAAAATTTTTATGGACAAACCAGGTTCATGGAACACCGAAACAGTGTTGAATTCACCAGGCAGGTCTGGCAGCTAGCGACTGAAACTAATCTCCTCGTAAGATACCAATGTATAAGGTTCTATCTCCTAGAAGCCTGGAAAATGAAAATGAGAAATGGAGAAAAAAAACAATCGGGACATATGCGTCGAAAATTGGTGGCCAGCTCATATTTGTACTTTGTACCGTAGTGACGTAATGTACCACCGCTCACAAGTCCTGATGTAATACTAGAAGTAAGCGGAATAAATTGTGCTCTGCATTCATGATACATGTACATGTAAGTAGGTTCACAGCTGTGTGCATATCAAAGAGAGAGAGAGAGAGAGTAAGAGAAGTTTTAACAGATAGACATAGTCAGCCCTACTTGTGCTTCTTCGCAGTTTTATCCTCTCTCTTTCCATTCCTTAGTGAACCATACAACGATTATCATCGTGTTCATCCCCTTCCTCATTCCATTTTTTAATGTCCAGAACCTCCCTGTGCACTAAGGGCGCTATTCATCGGACTCGACGTACCACATACACACACGAGGACGCACTTACTGACCAGATCAAGACACTCCAGACACTCTCATTGTTCTCTTTTTTATCTCCACACTTCTTTCCGAAATACCAAGCACGAAATTGGCTGGCTTTTATGGATCGTGTGCTAGCATGCACGTACGTGCAGTATGTGAATTTCGAGGATTGTTGAGTACATAAGGTGCATATGTATGCAAGTGGTGTCAGGTGATGTGAAGCCTAATGAAAGAAAAAAGAGGCGTGAAAAATCTCGAGGGAGATGATCTCTCATGTTCTTAGTTTCTTTCGCCTCTTCAAATCTTTGTGGCCCTAAATGAGCATTAAAGAAAAGTTGTTAAAACTTTTGGCTTTGCTTACACGAGGATGTTAAGTGGATTGTGTGTAATGCATATACAACATTGTGGGTCTATTATAGAGGCCAAAAATTTCAAATGCTGATGATAAAATACGGTTGAGTAATCTTGTGCGAGGATACAAGCACTTTTATATTTGGAAGCCGGGGTTGTTATTGTTGTTATTCTGGATTTTAGGGGCAGGTATTGAGATATTCACCTGGATACGGGCCACTTGGATATGGGCCACTTGGGATCTCGTAAGTATTCATTTTATTACTCAATTTATCTTATTGACAATTATTTTGGAACCCTTATGATTATTTGAAGTTATTGCTATGAAACCATTTGTATAAACTTAATTTTAAAGTGGCTCTTTTCTCTACAGAAAGATAAGTAGTAAATTTTTACTATTTATTTTATTACAGTTGATTCTTCCTCTATGACTTAATTCATTGATATGTTATGTACAGAAATGAAGAAATTTAGTATCATAATAATTGCGATAGCTTTACCCAACGTTTCGAAAGTTCCCGTACATTATGCCAACGTAGAGCTGGGCTTTCTTTCTAGCTGTTGGAAGAAATAAAAAAATATCCTGTCTTTGCAGAGTTAACTTTTCATTAGAATCTGTATCACTACACGATTGCTTATTTTCTTTCTAACTTTTTCTTGACGTTTTACAGCAAGTTTTTTTAGCACAAGATTTATTCAGGAATCATAAAAGTTCTGCCTTATCTGCTTTCTTCAAGATAACTCTAGGAACAATCAAAATGAGCTTTTAGAATCCAAAAAAATTATGCTGGCAGCTATTCGCAGTGAAAAAACTCTACAATATTAGTTTTTGCAATCTATCGACTTCATAATGTTGGTTACTACACCAATTTTATTTCAAAAAATAGAAAACTATTTTTTTAAACTGTTTAAATATTATATATATATTATGCCAAAAGCGTATAAATAAAGCCAAATTTTTTCACTGATTTTTTTTGAGAACATGAATTTATGATTTAATTTTCCATTACTAAAAAACTCTTTTATTCAATTGGTATTTTTTTTATCATACATGCAGAAGTTACAATAAAATTAATTTGCTTTCTTTTTTATTGTTCCGCATAAAATTGCTGCATGAGATTTTTTACAACAATTTTTTTCTGAAGGCAAGTTATCCACTTATGTTGAGTTACGTGGTGAACTACAGAATGATGACGACTAATTAATCGAATCAGAGTTTTTTTGTGACTAAAGGAATTTAAAAGGGTGCAACGTCTGAAGCCCAATACTAATTCTCTGGTGATAAATATTTGCAGGTCAAGTAGATGAGTGCAAAGTACAATTGGTATTGAAAAAATTGGTTTAGTAGTTATAAAATAAAAATTAATAACCACCGCGCTTCGATTACAAGCATCATCAGCAAGCCACCGTCAACACTATGCAATCACACTTATGGCAAGGAAGGATTTCATTTGTTCATTACTCTCACGCGTTATTCGCTTGAGCTTTCAACCCTCGCATCCTATGTTTCTATTTTACAAATAATCCTGGTGTGCCTTGCCTGCACTTCAACGCCATGAACGCTATTCATCCCAACGATGAGCTTCAGTTCTTTTTTTATTCCAGCTCGCAAATATACGAATGGTTGGAGTCAATCCGACTGTCTAAGGATTGAGCGAGCAGAAAAGCGATGGAAACAAAAGTCAAAGAAAGAAAAAAAATAATCCCACGAGATTTTCCATGGTGTACGCTGTACACGCGGGCGGTGGAAAAGAAAAAAAATGCGAAATATTCTACGCACGAACCTTGACAGCACTGCAATAGAAACGTTCCTCATACAACGAGGTACACGACAGAAGCATCAGTTATACACAGTACAAGGACCCTTCGAGAAGCAGTGACATGTATAGTAATAATATCCCTATACATGGCGTATACATTATCCCAACGCTTTGCAATTGGGATCGCTTTCCTCAGCACCAGCAGCCAGAGCCCGGCGTAGTAACACGCAGATTTTTCCCTTTCAACCTCTTCTACCCCCACCTTTTCCGGACCCTTCTTCCTTCTCACTGTTGTCCTCCCCCTTGATTCTTCGTTTCCTTCTTCTACCTCGCAGGCTCGCATGTATACAAAGTGCAGTCTGTCCCGCACGACCTGCATGCAACAACCTCCCTCTCCGCTCTCGTGAAGTCAGCCCCCGTTCACAGTCCCCCACTAGGATTACAACATCCACGTTTCCCCTGCCCTTCTTTCCTCTTTCTCACTCCATTTTTTACATTTTGCACCCTAGCTTATTTCTCTCTCTCTCTCTCTCTCGCTCTTTCTCTCCTCAAAGACCTACACACTTACCAACGTATACGTGTGAAACTCGCGGTGCATATTGCACGCACATAAGGACTCTCTCTTTCGCTCCCATATGTGTCTCACCAGGTCAGGTCAATGTCCTGTGTGCCAACCCTCGCTTTTATGCAACCTTGCATGCACGTGAAGACAGAATATTATAAGGGCCCTGTGTGCGTTTACAAGCAGTGGTGCGCAGAGAAATCCTCCAGATATTGCACTTTGCCTGAATGCACTTCCACAGAGCGGCTACACTCTCTCCTACTCTTCCTCCTCCTGCATGGTTTTTCTTGCATCGAAGTATGATTCTCCTCTAACTAATGTTGTACAACGGTACGAGTGCTGAGCTTTTCGATTCAATGGTCTATAATAGATTTTACACCCCGTATTCGCTAACTCTCTTCGAACGAGACTCGTTGTACGTGAACGTATTTTTTTTTCGCGCAAATACACCGATAAAGATTTATAATAATCATAATAATAATAGTAATGNTGAGGCATTGAAACGTGTACAAGTATAAAATTATTTAATTTTTTTTTTACATTTCACTGGCTTTTTTTTATAACTTGTTAGTACCATTCTAAATAGTCAAAATTACACAACGCAATGGTTCACTGAACTAAACTATTTACATTGGTAATGGTACGGATTTATTAAAAGTTTAGAAACAGTTTTATTTAATTTTTTTTTTACATGAGTGGGATGTAATATTACCTGTGTCAAATAGAAGGAAGTGGATTTATATAAACAACAAAGCGAGAGAATCGAAGGGGTTGGTGAAGGTCGGGGTCCGTGAACATGTATACATGCAAATACACGCGCTCGATGCCTTGATAGTTTCATTGTGACGTGCAATTGATTGTTCTCAATGGGTTCACTGGGGTTCAGTGAACTCTACCTGTAGCATTGTGCTAGTAAATAATAATTACAATCATAACCACAACGAAATTCTCTGGTAGAGTGTAGTCTATTGTTTTTTCTTTTCCCAATCGCGCGACACGAGATAATTTTCAATTTCACTTGAATGATTATTATACAAGTGTGTTTTATTTCTCATTTTTGAAAATACCCTATGCTGGTGAAAAGAATAAGCCTGATGAAATGCATAAATAAACGCCCTCTCTCAACCTTCGTATTTTCCTCTGTCTTCCACTCTCACACGCTCACGCGTACAGCTCTCTGAACAGTTTCATGTCACTCTCAAGTTTCTCTTTCGGCTCCTATCAGCCATCAGCTCTTCTTTTTTACTTACTTTCGTTTCTGAGAGAAAAGGGTTAAAAATCGCATCGTAAAAAGAGCCCGTCCCACCTATGTTCTATATTATTCAACTCCGATGCTTGTCTGAAGTCAGGAATGAGTAAATGTAGAATGATTAAATGATAAAAAGAATGAGTGCATGTAGTTTTTTCAACTGGAATTATCGTATTCTGTGAATATTTTTTTGTTCAAAAAAATTTTTTTATTTCGTTCCAGTTCATTAGTTAAATTATTTTTTAATGAATTAATTTATCTTTTTTTTTAATATAAATAGTGATACATATTATTATCATACTTTTACAATTTTTAATTCCTGATTTTATTTTCTTTTAATTAATAACTACTTTATTTTTTTTACTTGGGGTAACACATTTTCAAGTGTAAGTGAGACATCTTTCGAAGCTTTTATGCTTACTGTACAAAGAGAGTCAAGAACGTATTGACTGAATTTTCAATATGGGCGTTTTGACTCAAAAATGTATCTGCATTGTCATTTTTCTTTCATTGCCAAAAGGTTATTTTTTAACTATCTAATCAACGCTCCTATCAATTATTAACAGCTAAAAAGATGGATTTGCTTTGTACACCAGGAAAAAATCATGTAACCAACAAACAACCTCTTTTTTAAGAATATACTACAAAGAACAATACGAATAACTATTAAAATTTTTATAGTTTTTCCTCTGTCATATACCTGCATGTGATCTAAGTAATAACATAAATTTTTTTTAATACTAAGCTTCAGGGTTCATCATATGATTGTTATCAAGTTCATAAGTGATGTAAATTTAAAAAGATTATTTCACATTGAACTAATTGATAAATGAGTTTTCAAAATATTAAAAAAACTAAAAAGGAAAAAAAATCACCAAGTGCGTTTATTACTTTTGTAGGTGATCATTATTTCGAGTCCCAAACGAGCTTCTCAAACCAACTGTCAATGTAGCTGGAAACGAAGAGAAAAGACGAAAAGTTTACGAAACAGCCAATGTTTCTTGTTAAAATTTAAAACGACAATACTCGACTCTGCTGTGGGGTCCTTAAGTTGGAAAGAACAAGAGCGAAAGAGACAGTGCATACATGTAGAGGTGACAGAAAAAAAAGAAATATCGATTCACGGCTGATGAGAGGATTTCCCTCCCCCTCTTTCCCTGCAGTGCGTCTCATCATCGTCATCTTCATCTCTTTTCAGCACCTAACGCGGATAAGCGTCCCAAGCAACGGGTATGAAGTTCAGGCTCTTTTTCTTCCTCACCATCCCCCTCATTTTAGCTCTTTGCTCACGCGGACTGCGAAGTATACGCAAGAGCGTACGAAAAAATGCTGGCACACATCAAAGCATTGGAGCTTTTTTCTCCATCCTATAATATTTTTTTTACACGCGGGAATTTTTCTGCTACGTGCTCACTTTTTTTAATCTCGACTGAATTTTTTTTCAACTCATTGTGCGTCCTTTTTTACGCCGGTGTCGTCTTCTCTCGTATCTTGTGCTCTTTCCTCTTAATCTCGCAGTCGACAGAATATCGCTTTCACAAGCCAGGGAAGGTATTTGGGCAGCATACACCTGAGGTGTTTGCTACGATATCAACTACCTTTTTACTAGTTTTTTTTCATTAGTGTTGTTTTCCAGAGTCTGTATGAACTATTTTTTTTATTAATGTACAAGTGACTACGTATATTGCTTTTATGAGGTTGATCAGAGATTTTTTCACGAGAGTGAAAGAAAGATGAGTGGGTGGGTGGGTGGATTTTAATGATCAGCGGGACCACTCGAGTATCGGCTGATCTCTCGCGTACTCGTGTAAAGGGCGTGCGCACGTGTATGGGCCATAAGCTGCTGTTTAATTGCTCGCGAGTTCTAGAAGTGGGTTGCAGAATAGTGTGCAGCTGTTTTCCACATGAAAGGTTTCATCTCGATTAGTAAGTTTTTACCCATTCTTTTGATTTTTTTCTTACGCACATTAGGTTCTTTTGATGGGAAAAAAAAAGATCCCGCGTTTAAAAATGAATTATGCGTCAGGACTTGCGATAATATCTGCGTCAATGAATGGGGTTTTAATTTACGACTGTTAATTGGACATAAAAAGAAGAAGTTAATCAAAAAAGGAGTTTCTTGCATGAAAATATTTTTCATCTGTAACTTTTTGGAGCTTGAATAAATAGCTAGGCTGGTGATCTTAATAGTGGTATAATCACTTTACATAAAATGTTTAATACAATTTAAAAAAATTTTTTAACATATGACGCGTCTTGCGCCAAATTATGTTGAGCTGTTCGTATTTCAGTTCCTTTCCTTGTGCAAAGCACTCTGGTTCGACTTCGTCGCTTATCTCAGTAAAATTCTGAATCCCTCGAGCGTGACATTGCTTGTTCGCAAATCACCGTCATTTCCGCGACAAAGCCACAAGCATCGTGTACGCACGCATAAACCGAGAAAAATATTGTAATCCTTTCCATACAATATGCCGACTAAACGAAGCATGACAACGTATCACAAAATGATACAGCAAAAATTCTAGTCAATTTGCGTTAGTGCATTTGTATACTTTTATAAACAACATTGAGTTTTTTCTTTTGTGTTGTTAAGTAAATTGTTTAATTTACAAAACTAAGTTACTAATTGAATAGAATCTCTTGTTTGTATTTCATTTGTTTTTTTCGACATTTGGTCTCGGCTATTTCTTAAATCATGTACAAACGTCAAGTGCTCCCCTCGAGTAAGTAAATATTTTTTTCATGCAACAGCCTCCGTGCACTATCTCATTTCCAACGTACAATATTTACGTGTACATATACGCAACCGTCATACGTACATATGCAAGCTCATACGTGCGTATCCTCCTGAAAAATTACAATTTTTTTCTCTCCCCCCACTTGAAAGCATATCGCAACTCCTCCTCTTCATCCCTAACCGATTGTCTCTTGGCCAAGTCAAGAAGAACAAAAAAGGAAGGAGAAAAAAAAGAGCCAGAGCAAAAGGCGACATCGAGACGTTACGGCTCATCGAGCTCGTCTTCTTTACGCGCTTGGTGCGCCTGCCTGCATACGAAATACACATTGACGAGCAAACAAGTCAACGACAAGTCCGCCAGGAGAAGCCGGAACATCAGGGGGAAAAAAGGCTCCCCTGCAGACTTCAAGAGACAACGCACGCAACTGGGATCTCTTTTTTTTTTACTCTCTCCTTTGACGGCCTCGAAAGGACGCTGAGATTTATTGTGGCAGTTTTTCGTCAACGAGAGTAAAGAGTTGAGTTAGGCGCAGAAGAAGACAAGAGCACTTTGTTCTGCATCGAGCAATTAAGTTTGGCTCATATTATAATATATTCAGCTGACATAAGCAATGGTTTAAGAAAAAATGCACGTATTTATATTTTGTGGTAAAATATGTCTCAATAGCATAAATGTGTCGTAAAAAAAAGTTTCCCTACCTCACGGCGTTTTTCGTGAAATTTAAACATTAATAGCACCCTTGGTAGGAAAAAGGTAATCGTCATGTGACGGTCCTTTGGGCTGCAAAATAGCCCCAGTGGCAATAAGCGCTTCGGTGACGAAAACAACCGTTACGATGATATATTGTTTCGATGACATAAATCATCATCTCATTTGATCTCTACTTATGACTTTTATTCATCTCAATTGTACTTGTTTGATTAATAAGTACGAAAATAATTTTCAAAAATGTTAATATAGTAGTTCACTCATACCTAACCTTTTTGACGCATAAGATCAGCAGTAATGTAACCTGCATGACTATATACACAGATATATAACGCGACGTACTAACGGTAGCTGTCAAAGGATAATTATTTTACTCACTAATTTATTGCTCATTCCATTAGCCATGAGTGAAGATGAGACGATAGCTACGTAATCACCAAGTTTTTAGCTATTTTCAAAAAAATTTCCAATCAAATTTTGACGTCGATTATCTAGATATTGCAGGTTATGTATCAGAACAGTACTGATTCTCATAAGACTGCACGTTAAAAGTTCAATAATAAAATTATCAATATCTCACTTTATAAGCCTTTAAGAAACTTGAAATTTGAATCGAAGGTTTTTCATACACTAATTAATATCTGTTCAAAGTATTATTAATATATTGACGTTCATTCTCTTAGCGAGTGAACTCCCTTAACGTAATTTAAATTATAAACCCTCATGATAAAATGATCAAAGGAAAGAGTGATGGCTATTAATAACAAGTTAATACTGTTGTATATATATATCACAAACATCTTTTGTAAATCACAGTATATTCCCCTAATGCGGATTAAAAAAATTCTGTTCTCTTTATTTTGTTTGAAGATGTAAGAGTTATGAGAAAAAATTGTTTTCCTATGGTTATACAAAAAATAATCGTAGTGATTTTCACGTGAAACAGTTATAGCTGTTTCTGCAGGATTTACCTTAGATCTGATGCCTATCAGAGACATTTTTATAAATGAAGTCACTTAGAAGATCACTCTAAAGACGATTGAATTATTGAAAATACCTTTTATACTGTTGATGCTTATGATACGATTCCAAATTTTGTATTCGCAATCGTTTTTATCCATCTTATACGTTTACTGCTTATACACCTTTAATGTAATAATGAGTCACGGGCACGAGTAAAATTGTGCATCTTTGGTAAGTACAAAAAAAAAAAATATTGTATCAGGCTTTTGAAAAATTGTTTGAACGATTGATGATAATTAAAGAAAAAAAAAAAAAAAAAACATTACATAAGCCTACTACTGTTTTTAATCAGTGGTACACACACGTCACGTGACTAAGTCTAAAAATATATCCTAACGTTAATCCCACACAATGAATTATATCAATTGGATCATCAATGTTTGCCAATCGATGCGTTGGAACCAAAACTTTACTTCCTTAAAAACAGAAAAAAAATGTACCCACCACAGCAAAAATCAAGCAAGGTCTAAATTTTTACCCTAATCTATACAGCTGATACATGTCTATAAATGCAAATTTTTAGGACGTCACAACCAAGCTCAGGGACAAGTCGGAAGTAAGCCGATACCTCCCAGTTTATATGTACGCTTGCGCTTCCCCTTTCCGCTCTCTTCTGAACATCTCAGTCTCTACCGTCGGATAGTTTTACCGGTGATTTCGCTGTTAAATCGCCTCATTACCGTGGAGACGTGGGGGGTCGCTAGGGCTTATTTGCATAATCTCCCTACCCCCTAAAACTGGTGTCCCCGCTGCCTGAAACAAGAAAGGGTACACAGGGGATACGCGAGAGAAGCTGGCTTCTAAAACACTTTTACGAGTAAGACTGTCGACGGGATTTGGCCGCGAAATCTTCGTCCTTTGCCGGCGTTATTGCCGGACTGGCCGCATACAGTTGGCTCACATGAGTTCAGCCATATCCATAGGCACGTGGAGGTGCTCACGCGGCAGATCCGTGAGAGAAAAGCTGCGGGAGAGCTTAGAGCAGGCTCCGGGGGGGACAACGTCGAAGAGGAAGAACGTATTTTTTGAAGTCGACGACTTGTCAGAAATGATGTCCAACCGAGACGTTCTCTCAGAACAAGAGTTATGAATTTTTTACTGTTTCCTGCTCTCCCAGTGTCGTTTTGCCTAATAAAATATGCAAGCGCATGTACCAATAACACGTTTACGTATTGAGCTAATTATTCTCCAACGAGGCTGGACCCTTTTTGACCGCTCCTTGGATTGCATTTTGCTTGGTCGTTTTACATTTTGATGACACGTAGTGGCGAGGTGATGGATGCCACCTTATTGCCGTCACGAATGGGAAATTTTCATGGGGCCTAGTTTGGACAGGCAATAAATTTATTTCCGTAAAAACCAGCTGGCTGTGTTTAGCTTTGGAGTCCAGTAGGTATAGATGTAAAAATATTGAATTATAAAATTTAGTGTTTTTAAGGACTATCATTACATCTTGCGCATCTTTAACTAGAATATGAAAAATAATTCATCATTTTGGTTTACTTGAAAAATGTTATCCATAAAAGAAAAAAAAAAAAAGACCAACGTACAAATACGTCCGAAGACTCTTTGCAAAGTTTTCAGGCCGCAACGTCTGCTCCTCCATATTGATTAACAGTGTCTAATTTTCTTGTGCACAGTAAGTAGTTATCTCCTAAACATCATCAACTGTCCACCTGCAGACCTTCCAAACAACGAACTAATAATTGAAACTGTCAAACCAATAACGCTAATGGATCCCCGTTACTCGCTCCTACAGTTTCCACGAGCCCCTAAGATCTCCTCTGACTCTCTCTAGCCAAAACCTTTACCTTCACATCTCTACTGACATAGAATCACACACCCTTTCCCTCCTCATCCACGTACACGAGCGACTAAGCTTCAACTTGCCGCACTTGTGCTACAGGATGTTATAGAGCGCACAAGCTATGGCGCATAACGCCAGCCTGATGATAATGGCCAAGTTTGTAAACACCAGTGCATATCGTACGAGTATGTATTTATACGTATGAGTGTGTACCTGTGCGCACACGTACGGTCGTAGAGTCGGAGTCGTGTTAGCATATATACGTACGGCACAACACGCCACGGTATTATGGGCAAAGTTCGAATGAGGCGAGGAGGGAATTCGGCGTATACGCCGAGTGGATTTTCCTTTTGTAAATTAAATAAAAGCCCGAGTGAGTGAGTAAGAGGATGAGAAATATTACGAACTCGGGTGCGCGCACGTGTATGATTCGCGCATTCATGTTTTGACTGCGACCCCCGGGAGCTTCTCTCTGTTTCATACGATGGATAATATGCGTACCACACACATATACACACTCGTCGAGCGCAAAGAATCCGAGCAATGCGTTGGCGTTTAGGCGAATACGTTCCGGTGTATAAGCTGTCCACTGGCTGCGATGCAAGCTCTATATACTTGGTAATGCGCTCTCTGTGGCGTTTAGCTATGCACCTGTTTCCGTGCTCTCTGGCTTTTTCGTTATTTTTACTCAGGGGAGAGGTTGTTGCACGCGGTGCTTGGATGAATTAGAAGCGCTTGTTTGCTTTTTTTTTTTTTTTTTTTTTCTGGATCAAACTGACGAGGCTCTTCTGAAGCACTGAATTTAGTGAATTTAACGAATGGGTGAATTATGCAAAGCGCTCTATGATGATTCGGTTCTGGCTGTATCTACGCTCTTGAATACGGCGTTTTACTTTTCGATGATCTTTGAACTCAGTTGAATGTAGGAACGCATATGGTATGAAATGAATTTAAACAATTTTTATTACGTCTATATATTTAGGATGCACTTTTAGAATTTTATGCTTAAGTTACCGTAAGTAGTCTGGTGCAATCTGAGACATTCAGATGAAATATCGAAAAATGTAGAGTGTAGATTTATAAATCAAATTGTCAGCATTATTTCTTTACTTATAAGACATCTCTACATTAAAATTTCATAACAATGCTAATTAATCTTCTGTCTAATGTCCAACTAGTACTAATCAGAAGACAATTGCTTAGTTTGTTTCATGTTCGATGTAGACCATAGATAGTTTCCATCAAATTAGCATTGAATTCATGCGAAATCCTTAATCGTATTTTTTATTGTCATACTTTAGAGTAGTGCTAAGAGGAGGGGGTCAACATTTAAAAGTTTTTTTGGTAACTTCATGGTACTCTATATTTTTGACATGCGAAATACTGACTTCGAGGTCCCCAGGCTTAAAATCTAATTTGTTTTCAGACATTATTTTTGTGTTACATAAAACATTGTATTTTTAATGACGGCATTTGATCGTCAAGTCTCGAAAAATAATCGAATTTTCATGTTATCAAACATTTGTATGTATACAAAAGAGATATAAAGAAGCAATATTCAACGAATTATAAAATTACTGTAAACACGTTATGGCACGCGGTGTAAAAGATAATCAAAAACAAAAATACCTTTGACTACACAGCGTATAATCATTTTCTCATAAAATAAAAAGTCGATATAAATTAGTACCAGGACATTTCTCATTACTCTTTTTTTATTACGTGTGCTCCAATGATTTATCTATTCGACGCAAACAGCTTATATGGCGACAGTAATGCTAAATAGATGCAAGAATCATACCATGAAAGATGATACAATGATATTAGACTAGTATAGCTTTTTTCATCTAGCTATCATTAAAATACTCTAACTATCTAGAGCAGCTGTTCAAATTCTCAACACAGGCAGTCAAATTTTCGTCATAGTCAAAAGAGTTGAGAGATTTATGACGATCAAGATGCGCTGGCAATTTTTTGTCCACGTTACGAACCTGCCTACCTCCAGCAAACCTGCTCTTACTAACGCTATCGTGGGGCATATGCAGTTGGCTCATCCATTTTCTTGCACCCTTTTATTCCTCGTAAACTCTTGCGCGCTCTCACATTTTTTCAAGATGACGAGCCCTGACGTTGATCACTGCAACGATTCCTCGACACGCAAAAGTTGGTTTCTTTTTTTCTACCCTACATAAGAGAGGGAGAGGGAGAGAATCTCATTGCGAGCAATCAGTTTAAATTTTGTCGAGACGATCACACAGAGACGTATAACGAGTTATCGTGCGCCCCGCGTTTCGTTTACCTCTAAAACGCAGACAACCAGGTCCCCCATTAAGAGTATAGAGCGTGAGAATGTATATGTACGAAGGTAAGCATATGAAACAGAGAAAAAGATGAGGGAGTAGAAGGAAGAGGCAGAAACCACGGGAGATATAGATGCAGATGAAAACGAAAGGGAGGGAAGGGAGAATAATTTTGCAAACACGCGAATTTCAAAAGCCACTCGACTATCTGATGTCCCGCGCATGTCATTATGGGCGAGAAAGCCCTTCAACGACGCATATGCAAATACAGATCGAGCATGATAAATTGTTCTTGGGTTACGGTAGTAGCGGCGGTATGAACTATCGAGGAACCCGTTTCATGCACTGCATATGTGATTTTGTGTGCACGAACGCTGCCGCGTACACATATTATGTACGTATGCGAGTCGAGTAGGTCTATCCCCTCGACCTCTATACTACCTTCCGACTGTGGCGCGCGCGCGCGTCTTTTGCACGCAGGAACAATTTGCTGTTTTCAAGAGAAGTGAAGAGACGGAGCGGAAAGGAGGGCTATGCATATAGGGTTTATCCACAATACCTGTGCGCGAAGAACCTATTATCGAGTGCTCAGGGGGATGCTACTGGCTTTTTTGTTTTCAAGACTGTTCTCAAGTACGTGACTTAAGAGCTTCGTATGGTTCTGTTGTGCTCGTAGGTTCATTGAATATTTACAGATGCTATGGTGAATGTTTTTATTTAGACTAAGGTGTGATTAACAACATCATTCCTCGTCACTCCTTTTATGCGTAACAAAATAGATATCTGCAAAATTGGCGTAATATTAAGTCTCAAATTTTCATACAAGGACTCTCAATTGGACTTCGAGAATCTATTCATTTACTTTGTACAACTTTAAAATCTAGTAAGAACATAGAATAACTTTCGTATGATAAAAAGGAGAGTATACGGGTTTCACAAGTTCATTGGAACATTGGAACATAGTTTTGGAACAGTAAAGTTTGATTGTAATCGATAAAATTTTGATTTACATTGTGATTTCGTTTCTTATCTTATGTAATTTAAAAAATAAAGTAAAAGTACTTGCAACGAATATTTGTTTGAGCCCTATCTACACATACTATTATTTTCTGTAGTTTAATCATGAGCAATAGAAGTGTGGAAATTCTGCTTTTTAACACCCTCTGAGTTGTGCTTGCTCTCTAATCATCCCCATAAAGTATTTGTATTTGTCCAATCTTACATTATGAGGTACTAGAAACTATTTCACTACGTTTTATCAATATATAATGTAGTCCAAAAAAAAGTACAATACTGCAAATAAAGACTTCTTTAGTCAAGTAACATCAGAAAACATAAAAATCGTTGAAAACTAAGAACTAAATTTGATGATCTTGAGAAACTCTTGTAGTCAGTTTTCAGAAAGTCCCTTACTCCTTTCAAACTTAAATTACTATTCATGTAGTATTGCAAGCGAATGATGCATTTGATACTATCTTTAAAGTATTCATTATCAAACAGACCTTATTCACGTTACAAACGTTCGGTTGGAATTCACAAGTAGCTAAAAGACGTAAGCGTCTAGAACAAACAGCTTCTTATTCAATTCGACTAACATAAAGTTCATCCCCGAGATTTACGAACGAGATTATTAGATGAGCCTAAAAGCAGTCAGACATCTCGTTTCATTTAATAACCAGTATCAGTACAGCAATCAGTAAATCTGTTATTTCCATAAGCTTATTGACAAATAGTCTCTGACGTGCACAGAGGGCAAATAAATCATAGCATACAACTTATCACAGACTGGACATCATGATGTATATATATAGCTGTTATAAACCTACGTTTGAGTTTAGAGAAAACGCCTCGTCATCTAGTAGGTATAAGTGCACTATCCAGGACAAACAAAGAAAAACAAAATCTCGTTTAACTTAATCATCATGCAAGCGCAACTTTCTTGCTGTGTTGAGAGAATCCGTCATCACGCCTTTCAAGCTGGACTGGACATATACACACGCACTCACATCTGCACACGCCTTCGATACAGATAAGTCATGCACATCATTTTTCAAGAGCTCGGGAGAGAGAGAGAGAGAGAGAGAGAGAGAGAGAGAGACAAACCTCTAGACAACGGTCAAGCGTGCGCGAACGCGGATCGTCAGCTTGACTGGGCACTCGTTCCCATTTCTCACACGCAGGCCTCGATTCACTTCCTTTCCTGCTCTCTCTCTCTCTCTCTCCCTCTCCCTCTCAGTATCCCTATCGTTTTACGTTCGTTGGGAGCTCCACCGAATCCGGACTTTTCCACGGCTTCGGCTTTTATCTTGCGCTTCCACCCTTAATTTGATAAATCGACGAGATTCCAACCCTTGCCCTCCAAAGGCACTTAGAGGGAGGTAGAGAGCACGCATTAATCACTCGCGGTGTACATGTTTACATGGATCGCATTAAGCGCGCGACATCAAGCGAAACGAGACAAAGACAATGTGTTGTGTTGCGGTTTTTTCAAAGCTGGTGGAAACACGCCATGAGATTATTCGAAAAGAAGAGACTAGTAGACCATAATGTAACCGTATATTGGTGAGTTGCGAGTATGCGGGTATAAGATGATTTAGTTCATTGTTGATGTATTTTTTTCTGATCTTGAGAACAGTGTGTACGAGGGAATTTCAAAGGAATCGCCGTCGAACTGACACTGATTCGTAGTATAATGTTTGATACAGGTGGTACTTAGTAACGATTGCGACCAGTTAGTTTGTTCCAAGCATTTATTTTCCCTCACAAGTGTATACCTTATAGTTAAAATTATACACCTCAAATAGGTACAACGATTACAGTAATAGATTGTTAGATATTTTTTTGTTCGCTATGAGCAGAAGCACAAACATAGCATCATGAGTGGATGATAAAAAAAGAATCTTCATTTTCGTTTTAGAAGCAACAAGAGGACAAGTTTTTTCAAGAATATGAATGTTTGATGTTCCAGAGAAATTTTTTTTTTTTCAATTCAAACACCATGATAATTGTTTCATCAATAAATGAAGTTAAACTAGTTGAAATGTCTTTTCAAAAATTATATGTATACTCATGAATTCATTTCAGACAGAAAGGTATTGGCCAAGGAGAAAATAGAGAATCACGCAGAGGAGGCACAGACAAAGCAAATTCGTTGTCGTACGAAAAGCGAAAGAGAAATAGTACATAAGTATAGCAGACATCAAGGAGTGTAGCCAGGACCACGGCAAGCTAGATAGTCATTTATAAAGCGAAACGAGGGCTTGTTTAGAGAGAAGGTTTATGCAGCTTATACATGTGAGCACGCTTTCCATGGGGCGCCTTTCACCCAGTCGCGCACATATACATACAGGAGGAAAGACACAGGGTCTGAGGGATGGGGGAGGGAAGGGAAGGATATTAATGGCAGATTAATTCGACGATCGCACAAGCACCGGACGCGAAAAGGGCTTGTGCGAAATCCTGCTCCTCTCGTAACGTGTATATATATGAATGCGTATGTGTAGTATAGGCGACGCCATCACGGCGCTTTTCTCTCTCTTCTAACTATTAGTCGGATACCGTAGGTACTTGGCAAGTGTATATATGTATACATGAGGGGATAGTTCGCGTTTTAGTCCACGACAGGAATATCTATTTGCATTTTCGTAAGGTTGAAAACCCTGCAAACGAGAGTTAATACCAATACTATTTATACAGAATTTGTGAATGGTGTTTGTAAAAGTGTTTAAGTAGTGAACGAAATACAGAAATGTATTTCTCTTACCTGGGGCATTTTTGAGGGTTGGGTGTGACATCGGTAGGAAAAATAGGGTTCGCACCTGGTGCGCATCCAACCAGGGTGACATGCGCTATCAGGTACGAAAACTATCATTTATTTATGAAGCATTCCTCGGTATTAAAATGCATCATAGGATCTACCCAGTAGATTAATGACTTGAATACGTTTAACGATGAATAGGATAATGTAGTTTTAAAATTAAGAATGACCTGAAATAAAAATTTTGCAACGATGAATCATAGTCTAATATTCTAACGATTAATTAGATGAATTTATAAAAATACATTTGAATTGGTATACTGATTTTTTACGTTGAATATCAAATATATTTTATACTACATAATACATTTTCTTCTTATATTTTTTGTAAGATGTAAGGAAATGAGACTTATTTTGTTGTTTTTTCACTATAAAATCGGTAATCTTGTTTTTAAGTTTTTTTTTTTATAAACCTACGTGCATTAAAACATACGATCAATGTTACGACAATACATATCTAATTCGTTACACAAAAATCTACAGTATTATTTTTCTATTATTATTCAAATTATACTCTCTGAAGTTGAAGTAAAATATAAAATAACGATGATTTCTGTTTCAAGTTTTTTGGTTATGAGCAATAAATGAGTAGGAGCTAATTTAAAATACATGTATTCTTGTTACGCTTCTGTTTCATTTACTTTATACACTACTGATTACTTATGGTTATATGTAATGGTGTTTTGTAAGCACTTGAATATCACATATCATCAAACCTTCATAAATTTTTGATCAATTATAAAAAATTACTCTTAAAAAAATAATGTTTCGTTCAAAATTAAAACTGAATACACATTACTTACACTGAAGAAGTAATTTTTCTTCTGATCTTCAAGTTAGACCATGTTGGAGGGCTGTTAAAATTAAATTTAAAGTATACTCATCTCTATCAGGATATTTTAATACCAAAATCGTCAAAAATATTATTGTTTAAGCCCAACATCCACATAAATCTACTATCGTATTATCATACGCAACCCCTCCGTATATAATTTTTTTCCGAAATTGATTTCCTATAAAGAACAAGAATATCTGTATTAGCATTAACTAAACAAAGGAAATTGCATAAGTAGATTCTATACATTATGTATTTCTGTAAATAATAGAAACATACTACCTTAATCCTCAATAATTAGTGAAAGTACTTATTTGTACGAGTTTTATTTTATGATACATTGTAAGAAAATCAGAGAGTATGGATAGATAAAATATAACAATGGTAGTTTTCGTCACATAAGCACCATAGCCACCGGAGCTATTTAGTAGCCCAAGGGACCAGCAAAGCAGGGCCTGAAGGGTCCATAAGGTAGCTTTGGTTGGATGGCGCTTATGTGGCGAACACTATTTTTTCTACTAAGGGCACCAAAGATAGGAACCTGCTTTACTGTGAAAAATGAAAACTTTAACGCATTGTCTTTTGGTCACAAAATCTGTGAAAGGGATTTTTCTTACGTTTTTCGTTTTCTTTCAGCATGTCTTAGTAAGTATATCTGTATACTTTAAGAAAAACTAGCTATAACCTCAACTCTTTATTTTTACGTAGAAACGAATACTTGTTTTCATAGTAGAAACATTTTTTATCGTTTATAATAATATACATATGTTTTATTCAATGACACCAGATGTTGAATAAAAATATTCTTATTCAATGTTTATAAAAAGTATGCTAGGACTGTACACAAGCTCAGAGAATGCTAAAACAGCTTGCAAGCTCAATCAGCAAGCGTAGAGATAATCGAAGACAGAGTTGAAAGCAGGAACAGCACGCAGCCCACAGTGTATACTAATTATGATCGGTGAGATACGTCACGTCGGTCGCCCATTGACGACCACAAATCATCTCGTGATCGTCTTCGTCGTCGTGAAGGCTTTTCTGCACCTCACCGAGATATTTGCTATATATGTATATAAGCGCGCTCTGTATACAAGATGTCGAGCGTAGTTGGAGTGCACCTCCGCTAAATCAGAATTACGTCACGTCGAAGTTGACGGCCCCCACAGCGTCGTTGTCATCGTAGTCGTCGTTCTCAGTCGTGAGGTTCATTGTCAGAGGTAATGTGTGCGCACCCGAGTTACAAATGCAAGCAACTGCGAGGAGCCGATATGGTTTGTACACTTGTCGCATATTGGATTATTGATGAGGGAAAAGGTGTGTTGTCTTCCGATCTCTTTGTCTTCCTCCTTCTTGCCGGTATTATGTTCCTTAACAGTGTATTATTGGTGTGGAAAACAGAGATATTTTTTTTTTCGCCACTGTTTTTCTTTTCATCAAGATTATTCGCACACAGTATCTATGAGGTTTGCTTTTTTTTGACCCCGTGAGAGTTTATTTAAATCTGCGTTTGTTGCATCGTCGTAACTATTACTGGTTTGATGCATTTTTTAAATTATGAAATTTTAAAGTCAAAGACATATCACTATATGAGCTCAATGATAACTGACAATTCTATGGAAGGCTGTAAGCTGTGATTAGTTATAAAGTTTATTTTCTATTTATCAATACATTATTTCATAAACATATTAATCGTTTTTCTTAACCTTATTGAAAATAATTTAATTGCTGTATTCAAATTAATTACAGTTACATCATACACTACATATTTTTTGTAAAGGACAATAAAAATATTAAATATTTTTAAATGTTTTAAGATTTTTTTTACTGTGTTAAGGCTTGAAAACACAATAAATTTATAGATACAATACAAAAGCTTTGACTGAAAAGTAACAGTGTACATCACATACAAATGTTAGAAACACGTATGATAAATATGTTTAGGGAAGTCAAACCATAAAACGATAAACTGATATTTCTCATTTAATTTACATATTTACAAAGTTTTCTTTAAAATATTAAAATATTTTTTTTTTTTTTTCACTACGCACTCTTGATAGTTTTGAGTTTGTAATTTTGCCTATAGAAGTTTATGAACAACACAAGATTACAGACAAGATTTCCAACGATAATAGCTGGCACTTTCTTTGGTATTGGGCAGGACGGAAGAAAAGCTTGAGATTGATGTGCTACCAAGAAAAAAAACTGGATCTGAAAAAAAATTATGAAAAAAATATTCATAAACAAATTATCATTTAGAAGTTTTTCAAAATATATTTATGGTAAAGATTCATATTTTTTAGGCAATGTCTAAAAATAGTTTGTACACAATCTATTCAATTTTGAAATAGGAAAAACATTTTAAAATATTATAAAAAAAGAAATTTTAAAGAATTTTTTATCAATGATGAAATCTTATTACATTAACTAAAACATTAAATGACTTACAATCTGTATTCTTGTGATATGAGGCTTGATGATATTGGCGAATTTCGTCCATGGTGGCCCTAAACTGGCCAGAAGATAATAACTATACATTATAACGTGTACAGAGCCGTTGATGAGCATCTGCATAGATGCCATGCCTCCGGCAAAGTATTTTGCACAGAAGTACGTCACCAGGACTGTACTAATGTGGTGGTACACGTGCAGGACGGTTACTTGATTATTCTTTTTTCTGAGGATAAATATCGCAGTTTCTACCAGATCGATGATTTTAAGTATGAGAGTCCAATGTTTCATTTACTTTATACACTACTGATTACTTATGGTTATATGTAATGGTGTTTTGTAAGCACTTGAATATCACATATCATCAAACCTTCATAAATTTTTGATCAATTATAAAAAATTACTCTTAAAAAAATAATGTTTCGTTCAAAATTAAAACTGAATACACATTACTTACACTGAAGAAGTAATTTTTCTTCTGATCTTCAAGTTAGACCATGTTGGAGGGCTGTTAAAATTAAATTTAAAGTATACTCATCTCTATCAGGATATTTTAATACCAAAATCGTCAAAAATATTATTGTTTAAGCCCAACATCCACATAAATCTACTATCGTATTATCATACGCAACCCCTCCGTATATAATTTTTTTCCGAAATTGATTTCCTATAAAGAACAAGAATATCTGTATTAGCATTAACTAAACAAAGGAAATTGCATAAGTAGATTCTATACATTATGTATTTCTGTAAATAATAGAAACATACTACCTTAATCCTCAATAATTAGTGAAAGTACTTATTTGTACGAGTTTTATTTTATGATACATTGTAAGAAAATCAGAGAGTATGGATAGATAAAATATAACAATGGTAGTTTTCGTCACATAAGCACCATAGCCACCGGAGCTATTTAGTAGCCCAAGGGACCAGCAAAGCAGGGCCTGAAGGGTCCATAAGGTAGCTTTGGTTGGATGGCGCTTATGTGGCGAACACTATTTTTTCTACTAAGGGCACCAAAGATAGGAACCTGCTTTACTGTGAAAAATGAAAACTTTAACGCATTGTCTTTTGGTCACAAAATCTGTGAAAGGGATTTTTCTTACGTTTTTCGTTTTCTTTCAGCATGTCTTAGTAAGTATATCTGTATACTTTAAGAAAAACTAGCTATAACCTCAACTCTTTATTTTTACGTAGAAACGAATACTTGTTTTCATAGTAGAAACATTTTTTATCGTTTATAATAATATACATATGTTTTATTCAATGACACCAGATGTTGAATAAAAATATTCTTATTCAATGTTTATAAAAAGTATGCTAGGACTGTACACAAGCTCAGAGAATGCTAAAACAGCTTGCAAGCTCAATCAGCAAGCGTAGAGATAATCGAAGACAGAGTTGAAAGCAGGAACAGCACGCAGCCCACAGTGNAAATAAATAAATAAATAAAAAATTAAATCCAAGTCTCACAAATACTTGTATAAAATTTCAGGATAACTTACCCTTATATCAATCGGTCTCGTTGTGTATCGTACTGGTTCACACCCGAAGGTTAGTTCTGTCGACCATCCCGAAGTATAGAAAAAGTAAACGATAGTTGCATTCGATACAATTTGGAATATGTTATAGTAGAAGATAAAGGTTTTGAAGGAATACGGCTGTTTTTTTTCCATGTACTTTGGTCCATATTTTAGCACGAAGTATGCATAACCAAACAATATTAAAAAAATGTGTAATGGATTGTCGATCAGAAACCATCCCTTCAATCTTGGATCTACCGCAGAGAGGAACAAAAAATTAATACGCTTTTCCAACCCGATAAAGTTGATATGAAATTTTTTAACATATGTAATGCAAAAAGATAAGAAAAAACCATGATTTTCCAAATGATTTTACGTTTTATACTTGTAGACTTTAAATACAGCATTGAAATTCTCCTTAAATTATTGGTGTTCAATAAAATGATACTGTTAGTATGTAAATTATACTATTGCTTTGTTGATTGTACAAAATTTTTTAATTTGTTAATTAATGTTTATGATTACCTGCTTGTTCGACGTTGTAATAGTGGTACAACTCTGCCCAAGACATTTTAATTCGGTGCCCCACGTGAACTGTATAAACTGCACAAAATGTAAAACAGATATTTATAACGCCTAAGTAGAAAAAAAAAAAAAAAATTTAACAAGTAATCACGAAAAAGAGATAAAGAAATACTTGACGAGCTGCGCGAGCTTCGTTTGACGACTCTTGACCACGAGAGTTCGGCGGACCGTTGAACACTTGTATTTATAGCTTACAGATTGTACTTTGTGATGGACATATAAGCGGCTGATATATGCTTTATTTTTTCCAGCCAGATAGTATAATGACCGAAGGTGCACGTGCATAAGTAGGGATATAAGAAATTCACACGCATCGTGAGCATTTGCCTTTTAATTACTTACGTCACCGATTCCATACCGCATTTTTCCTCATGTAGCACGTTGTATGAAATATGTCTCTTTTAATTCGTAAGTTTGAGTAAAGCATGATTTTTTCGTTTCTTTGAAGTACTGATGGGTGATAACGTGTTCATGGTGAGAATCATTTGTTCACGTATGTATATAAACGAATGTAGT
Organism: Copidosoma floridanum; assembly: GCF_000648655.2. The sequence continues at coordinate 1,037,262 of NW_019379654.1, forward strand.
TTTTTGATGTAATAAATTTTTTTTCTATTTTCTTTGCACTAAATAGTTTATCTAGTCTATTTACTTTCGATATATCATGTAAATTTTACGCACACCATATTTTACCGTTCAAAGAAAATATACAGATTAAGACTTTACTTCTGAAACGTAGGTAAAATTTTATATTTTACCATATCCAATAATTGATCATTGATTATTTTTAACTCATGCATCTGTATACAAGTATTCGATGAATGTCAAACTTTGTATGGTGTATTCTTGTACATAATGACTGATGGTATTAGTAATTTCATTATTTTGAGTTTTACGAAAAATAGAGATGCAATGGGTATAAAAATATTACTTGAAACCCATACTTTATATTTATTCAAATATTATCAACTGTTAAAAGAGTTNTCTGTTTCATTTACTTTATACACTACTGATTACTTATGGTTATATGTAATGGTGTTTTGTAAGCACTTGAATATCACATATCATCAAACCTTCATAAATTTTTGATCAATTATAAAAAATTCAACATTTTTTTTATTTTTATTCGATATTTATAAAATATCAGCTACGATATTTTTAATATATTTAGGAATATTTAATTTAACTATGTAGACATTCATACATTTTCTTTATACTTTTAAAAATTTAGAAATAAATACGATAAGATATCACTCAAAATTTTGACTACACTTAATGATGTAACTTCTTAAAATAACGATATTGAATGTATAATCAAACACAGTCATAGATATGAGTTTTTTATTTTTTACTTTTATCTGAATTTTTCGTGTAAAATGTCACTTTGGATACAGTGCAAAGGTCGTTTATAACTTATCAGAAATGATACAATCGTGCAGATATATCTTTAGTCTGCAGAAATTTTAATCCGACAGGAATTTTGTACCGTAATCTACCTGCTTTTTTCGACTAGCAAATTAATTATTTTTAAAGAAAAAAAAAAGATTGAAATAAAAAATAACATTTATAGCTCGTATTGCAGTACTAGAGAAAACAAAACTGTAAAAAAAAGATATTTCATACAAAAGTTGTGAAATGGTTTCAGTGACTTCTTACAGCTGAGACCGTCAATAAATTAGGCTAGCATCGTTCACACACACGTTTAAACGTACAGTATATGCACCGCACGCACGTGTCTAACGGACGCGCTGTCGCTCCGAAACTTATAAATGAATACGTACATTTATTGGTATGTATATAAATTTAAGTATGTGAACTAAGAGAAAGAATTCAAATATCAAAAATAAATGAATTACCTTTTGCAATGTAGACCCTATTTTCCTTCTACCGTTTACCAAAAAGCTCCTTACGGGAAAATAATCACCAAAACCGGAACTTCGTGGTTTGCATGAGCAACCTTGCCTACGTGATCCTCATGACTGTAATTTCGCGCGTGCGAAAGAAGCACACCTCGTGTCAGCAAACACGCACCGTAACCTCAAACTAGAATCAAAAACTGAGTAACGTACCATGGGTAGGGGCCAGCGGGCCGAACTAGTGTGTTACACAGGCAGCCGTTTCTACGGTATGACTGAGTAAAGGCGTTTTTCAAATGAATGATCTTCGAAATATCTGGGCACTCAAGGAATGTAGTCGCTAAACGCAGAAGAGCATTTTTTTTCCTTCGTTGTCGTCCCGAATTCTCTTCTATTCATTCATAGAGAAGTGTTTTGAGAAAGCTGATGCTGGCGTTTTTTCAGCGCAGGCTCGTTACTTTTAACGCGTCAGATACTTATACATACAGCAGTTTGTATAGCATACCGGTTATAATGGTTGGTAAGGGGCAATCGTGGCCCGTGCCATTGCCATTGCGATACCAACCAGCTGGTTTTCTAGCATGTGTGAGTACGCGTAGGATGTACAGTTGATGAGTTTGTGTATGTGTACAGCTGATGGAACAGCCAGCCAGAATATAGTTATCTGATGTTAAATGTCTACGAGTGCGTTCCTCCCCTCCCCCTGTTTCTCTTTTTCTCTGAACTCTATTGTCATTGTCGATGAGCAGAGAAAAGGTGCATATGCTGGAGTCTACAAAAAATAAAGTTACAGGGAGTCATTAAACTATTCAATTTATATCCTCGAAGAAGTCATGGTTTCCAACTTTGTGTGAGTTTCACTTTGTTTTATGTGCTGTTGCATAATAGTAGCTTAAGGATTATCTGGGAGTCTGAAGTAAAATGTGTTTTTAAACAGTTGTAGGTTTTTGCAGCTCACAGTTTTTAGAAGATTTTTAGATATGGTAATTAATTAATAAAATAAATGCCATATCACGTCACGTAGGTGTGTTGATATTAATTTTTAATTTTTTACATCCATTACTGTTGTACTAACCATTCGTTCTGACATTATAAATTATGCGTTTGCAGTGCTCAACGAAACAGACCGATATGTTGTTTATACATACACTGAACCCTGAGTCTCTTTTTGTTGATAACACCCGTGTGCGATAACATGCTAGGCATGTAATATTCTTACGCTATAAGATGTAACAGATAATTTTGTGTGCCACAAAATAACATATTTTAAGCAGCTAATTCTATTAAATTTATTAAAGCTTGATTTGATCATTTTTGATAACAACTCAATAAATTGTTTTTTATTCCTACAGATATGATTATCATTCATATTTTTGTATTTTAGAGCACTTTATCTAACAGCTTAATTTGTTTCGTAAATCAAGAAATGATTCTTACAATACATGTTGAAAAAAATCATTGTTTTATTTAATCAAACACAAAGTCAACTCTAAATCTTAACAAAACCATTCAGAGGCTAAACGAATTTTTCTTATTTGGCTACTGAATATCAACTATTTTCTGGACAACACTTGTCATTTTGATTAATAGACATTTTACGCCTTCAAAATAATAAATGCGTACAACAGAAGAATCTTATGTATGATCTTTACATTTCAAAATATATGATGTTTCAAAATATGTGATCTTAACATTTCAAAATATATTCATTCAATCAGAAAAATGTTGTATAGTGTTATAAATTACATGTATCTACAACTAAAAAGTAATGTAGTTCCTCTTCTCAGTATTTTAAAACCAACAAACTTGCTTTCAGGTCTGATACTGCAGAGAAGTCATACAAAGTGAAAAGCAGTTTGAATCAAAGTAACTTTTTCCGCCCTCGGGTGATTTTGGAAGGCTGGTACTTCCTCGGGCAAAAAAGCAGTTTTTCGGAACTCGTTCGAAAAGTCTCCTTTACGAACCTCGTTACGTCCCTCGCCTTCGGCTCGGGCCGCAAACCTCTCGGTTCGCAAACAGAGACTTTTCAAACTCGTAGGAAAACTACCATTTTGCCCATGGGCCTAAAGTAGTTGGCGGGCGCAAAGTGAGACTTTGCGCTCTAGTGGCGTAATGTATTATTAAAATTGTAAAAAAAAGTTTCCCACTGATGCCGCTTTTACTTTGGAGTGAAGTCATCACTTGAATTCTACTAGAATTTAACTTTATTATACTTAAGAGTAGAAATATACTTAACTGTCAAATTTAATGGCGAGAGGAGAATCAATTTAATGGTAGTTTTCCTACGAGTTTGAAAAGTCTTTGTTTGCGAACTGAGAGGTTTGCGGTCCGAGCCGAAGGCGAGGTCCGTAACGAGGTTCGTAAAGGAGACTTTTCGAACGAGTATCGGAAAACTGCTTTTTTGCCCGAGGAAGTACCAGCCTTCCAAAACCACCCGAGGGCGGAAAAACTCTTTTAAGTTCTGTGTTCTAAACCATCCAAATAATAAAATTTATGTTAATAGTTGTCCACCTGTATCATAAATATTTTATGACGCAAACGTAATAAGTTATACTTTCTCTATGACATTATCTTTATACTTCGGTTTCATGTGATGATGGAAGGAATTTACATCTCAAGACTCACGTTGTGGGAAGTCCAAGTGATTATTGAATCTGTTTGTACATACTTATATCAATCTTTTTTTCATTTACTTATTCATCTTTAACTTGTATTTACTTACTCTTTCTCGGTATGTAATTTTTTTCGATTTTGAAATCAAACCTTTAAAGGAGTATAACACTAAGCTCTATCATACTAGTTAATGGTAGTAAAAAATTAACTAAAATCTTATAACCATACAACATATTAAATAAAGTCTAACTGTATTTCATTACAGTCTCAAAACTATTGAACAACTACCAACACAAATTTTTTAGAAGCAACTGGACTAATGTTATTAATTTAGTCCGAGACTGAACTGTGACACTTTCTAGAAAGTCACTTATACATACATATATAACACAAGAAATAGAGAGAGGGGGACAGGCAGAGAAAGAGAGAGAGAGAGAGAGAGAGGAATGAGTTGAGATAAGACAGTTTAACTGTAAAGATTAAAAATTTTTTTAATACTTATGCCTGCAACAGGGTTTAGAGTAACGTTTGGAATCACACAGATACATTACTAATTATTCTGAATAAGACGTCATATTCAATCAAACAAATTCCCTACTAATGTAGAAAGTGCAAACTGAGCCATTGTATAACTTTTGATATAAACAAAAAACAAAAATAAGATCATAGAAAAAATATTGAAAAAGAAAAATCAAAATAGCAGCAAGGATAACTGTTTCTTCAGTCATCTATAGCGAAGTATGCAAATGGCTCATTGTTATGTCTTAACTTGCGGTAACGTCCTTCCTGATTGAACAAATTCGTATGCACAACATATGGCGAACGATAATGGGTCCGGTAAATATGAATAGCGTACCCAACTAACTGTTGGCGATTGTACACAATTTTGTACACAATTCATCTATTGTACTACAGAAGTGTGCACGTAAATTTTCCCTGTCAGTTTGATAGATTTATACAATTTGCCGCTAGTAGTTATTAACATTGTTGTACAAAGTCTGTGATACGTTCATTGAATCGTTGGCAATCCTATCCCGTGAAAAATGATGCACTTAGACAGGGTGCAGAACGATGATTGCCACAGAACGCCTAACTTTTGTTACGTAAGTGGCAGGTGCGCCCATAACAACAAAGCGCTTCTTATAATTGCATATTGCGGTTGCGAAAAAACTGACCATTATATTGTCACTTTCACACCAAGTCTTTTAGAAACGTATAAATGAAAACTGTTATTTTTGCTGATATCAAGTTATTTCTACGTTCACACGCAGTATTACAGGATCGGTATAACGAATGTCACGCCAGCAAGAAAAAAAAACAACAACGATTTCGTTCGTACCATACATAATTTTAGACAAGTTAACGACGTAGCTGAGCAATCCCTTGCCAACACCAACCGTATACACAGGCAAAGAATGAATAGAAGAATTGCGTGCACTTTTTCCAAGCTTGAATAGAACAACCAAGGGTTGTCAGCCTGTGGGCGCGTCATCGATGTCGGTGCGTGTGTTTGCGCAAAATGTTTTCCTTCCTTTAAAGGAGAGCTACGCATACTCTTTGTAAACTGAATGCTTTTACGCGTACGCAAAACTCAATCCCTTTCTCTGTTTTGCCCACTGCTTCCACCACTCGAAAATCGTAAAAGCTAGGGGTGGAAGGCGTTTGCAAAATGTACATTGTTTCGGAGAGCACTTAGTTGAATCGCACGCTGGAAAGCTCAAGTAATAATCAAAACAATGCATTCACTTGATTTTACGTCACGAGATAAACATTCCAAGGGTCGTATCTCGAGGTGTACTTCTAGCCAAACAGACACTGCAAACTACAAGTGTACGGCGAAACTTTTGTAACAACGATCTCAGAATCCGATTTGCAACCCGGATCCCAAGAGGTGCAATACCTGAGAAAAATAAAATATTCTTTTTGAAGACAGTGCATTACACAGCGTTCCTAAACATTGGACTAAGGAGTGTAGAGTTTATCAAAGAAGCCCATTGGTTCAACAATGGACAGGATGCGCGCTAAGGGAATCGAGGGATCGCAAACTGCGAGCAGCAGCGGCGCCAGGTTTGAATAGGACTTGAGCGTCTGTGCGCCAGTGGTGGCTAGGAAGTACCTCATGCGCACACTATCATTACGGCAGCAGGTCTTTTTTGTTACTACTCAATCAGCCTTGTGGGAAAACAAGTAGGATAAGCTTTCCAAGAGCTGCTGTTGCTTGTACGTAATGCTTTATCTTGTAATATCCCTCTGACAAGGGTGGTGTAGAAAAAACAAGAGACAGGAAGTGTATCTTTTTGAGGCGAGAATCGTGACTTTTTTTCAGTTGGCTTGCGGTAAGCTTGACTGTGGTTAAAACTATTTACGATCACGTTAAACAGTTTGGGAATCAGCTTCTGTTAGGTACCTGAATAATGTTGAATGTATAGAAATTGACCATGCAGCTATTGTATGTAAATACTGGACTATATAAGTTAGATGTGGGCCAATACACATACCAGCAAACTAACTGCACTGTACGTTTAATTTTAGTAGATATTCAATAAATAACAATGAAATAAATTTACAAAAAATCAAGAATACTCCTTAGATGACTCAAATCCAAATAAATATTGCATTTTTGAAAAGACATTCGAGTTTGTGTTTGGTTGTAACCGTAAAGTGCCAATTTTAATCAAAAAAAGTTTTTTAATCGTTTTCTATAATTCAAATTTTTTCAGTATGATATTATTATTTGATGTTCTTAGACTACATTTATGAATTTTTAGATCTCAATGTTCAATAGCAGAAATCATGGAATGCCATGCATAAAGTATAGAGCAGTGAGCTGATTTAATTAAATTTGCCGATTTTGCTGAAATTTATGGGCGCTGTACAAATATGTAGAGTTTTTTTTATGTGTTAAAACGGGAGACACTAACTAGTCTTCTGTCATCATGACGTAAGAAGCATCCAACCATCATGTGTTTTCTTATGAATCGATAAATAAATTAAAATAAATTTTTTTTAATAAGAAAAATATTTTTTTGAATCAACAAAGAAGATTCTAAATGCATTATGTTCATTGTATTCATGAAATTATGTACAAAAATCATTAGAGGTAAAAAATCTGTTTAACTCTTCAATAATTAGTAACTGAATAAAGCATAAATATTCTTACTTAAAATATACAAATATTTAAAAAATATCTTTGTAAATCAAGCCAACTCCAAAAAGTTCAAATATTTAGTATAAATACATTATAAAATATTAAGTAAGTACAATTTAACAGTACTAATCCGTTGGATTGAGTTTTCAAAAGCCGGTATAAGTCAATTACTATAAATCAACTGATCAGTTATTACTGATAATAGTGTGAAATACACAGGAGCAACATACAGGGGGGGAAGACGGATTTTTCGCAGATTTAAGGGTTCCGACCTGGATCTACACCATCATCTGCTCACCAGATTACAATGAAAGAATTAGCTTGACGAACGGGAAAAGATACCAGTTGTACTTACACGTTCGTTCATTGCCATAGACTGACTCGTGAAGTTTCATGGAGCAGTAGTAAAGCCCTCGAACCAATCATCGACTTCCTAACGGGCGGTCCTTGCGAGACCACCGATACACTGAGTTTCCTTTCCTACTTCTTCTTTCTTTTTCACCCTATATTCAGCCCAGAATATTTTATCTCCCTTTTGTACGAACGAAAATACTTGACTGAAGTTTTGATCACCGTATTTAAGTCTGTGGCGTAGAAAAAAAAAATTTGTGCCGAAATTTTAAATCAGCTAGTGTTGCTAGACTTGCTGTTTTAGCTGTACGTATGGTAACTAAATTTAACAAGAATTGAAGGATGGTGTATTTGGAGATTTTTTATCGTTGATTTGACTAAAAAAGACACGTGAAACTGATGTCCACATAAAGTTAATTAGAGTTTTTAGATTTGAAAATTGTGCAAACAGCTTTCGACAAGTTTCATACATTCTTTAACAGAACTCAATTAATCAATAAATTGGGATAATAAGCTATCATCTTCAAATTGTACAAAACTAAATAATAACTTCAAATTTTTCAGATTCCAATATTGTACAAAATAAATTTTTGTTTTTGTTTTTTTAACTTAAAAATTTATACCACGTAACGTACACACAAACCACTTTTTTTCATCCTGTTCTCGGTAACGATATACATTTATTTCATTCAAGCTTATGCAACAGATAAAACTGCAACTGACGAGTAATTGCTCACCAAAAACTTTTATCTCTTGAGTGTAAAACAAACGATCTCTAATACTTTACAACACAAACGATTATTAATACAACACAAGTTCCACGACCATATATCACTCCCACATGAGGACACGTCTATACGCGCAGTGTAGCACTTGTAGCAGTAGAGCAGGAGACACTTATACCAACCCTCTAATAAATCGTCCGGGTGCGCAGTTAATTGTTTGTCTGGCTTGCCTTGCGTCTCTTCGAAGAGTTTTCGTACGACGGTATTAGTGGCACGTTTACGGAGCTAGTGCACAGATGCGCGGCAAGTTGAACTGGCACTTCCGGTTAATTTAAAACATTTTCCTCAGAGTCCTAAAACTTTTTCCTCTATGATAAGTTTTGTGCTCTAATCCTTTATTTTTCTGTGGAACTAAAGTGGATTCATTTACGCAGCAACAGCATCAGCGTAAGTTTTTATTTATTTTTTTATTTTTTTATTATTTTTTATTTTTTATTTATTTTTTTTTTTTGTTGCAACATAGTTGCTATCACCAAATGTATTGGTTTTTTGAATGAAAGAGGTTAACATAACTTATACGCGGTTTTTCAGGTAACCTTTAATAACATGTATTAGATGCTTATTTTAGTTATTGTAAGACTAATGTAAATGATGAACTGTTTATAAAACTGATTAGGTTAATAAGCGAACATGAAGCAATAAGGTACGATATTTATAAAAAATTCAACATTTTTTTTATTTTTATTCGATATTTATAAAATATCAGCTACGTATCTGAATATTGAGGCTTTGTAGCTGGGAGACCAGTGAAAATGTCATTTCCACTGATCATTTACTGAGTATGTAGCGAATACCATTCGCTTTGCCTGTTGTGCATTAAAATTACTACTTACATATTTATACCTACTACTAAGTTATGTTTTAATGAGTTTTGTAATTATTGATGCCTAATGTGTTAAAATGCCACATGAAGTTGTTCATTTTGTTTTTATTTAATTCGAACCTTTATATTCATGGCATAAAGAAATTTTGTTATCAACCAGTCAATATGACCACATATTTTTTAAACATATGTTTTAAAATACAGGAAGATGAAACAATCATCAAAAAACACATTATGCAAATAAGTACGCATTTTTTTTATTCTAACTTGAAACACTGTTTTTCCTCCAAGAAAGCAAAATAATGCAAAAAATCAGCTTTTTATTTTCCACCCTATATGGGGCAATAAAGTGTTATCGCAAGGGTGGCCCATAAGAATGTCATTTTTTTTTATAAACGATATAAAGCGTCAAATCTCGCCACAAAATTTTATGCCATCGGAACTTTTAAATTCAATAGAGAATTCCGTTCACGTCTATCTAGCGATACATTATCATTGCAAAGACGATGCAAATCTCGATTGATCGACGGATATCTAATAGAGCTTGGATGTGTCTCAGGCAATGCTTCTATCGACCCGAAGCATCCATTTACGTTTGCGAAATATCGTACAGGCAATATTTTTCCTCCTTGATGTGACATTTACTTAGATATTGACAATAATGGATAGGAGTTCAATATGAAAACACTCTCACGAAGAACATTGTACCGAATTAGTATCTTTCTTGCTCTGTATTTAAAGAATGTAATACTGTACATAACATACTTATACAACTTTTTACTTCTTTTCTATAGGCCAGGTGCATGACCAGTGCTGCCTTCATTTTGGTCTAAGTTCAAGTGGCCGTCATTGGCGAAGTTCCCCTAAAAGCCCATCAGCACAATGCTAAAGTGACGAGTGTCACCAGCCCTCCCCTCCACCCTCATGCACCCACCATGTACATGCATATGTATACAAATACGTACACACACTATTCTCACTTCCAAGACAATCGAAGTACAGATGTCAAAATTTACCATATTCTAAAAAAAGCAGATTATTACCCTTACGTCAACTAATTATCAGAGCCACGTATAAAAAACTACGACAATGTAGTCTGAAAGAGCGCAAAGATCAGACGTGGGTTGGGAGGAACAAAAATAATATCAAAGAAGAAAGAGAAAAAAATGGGAATGATTTTTCGCACACAGATTTCAAAATAGTATAGCCAAGCATGGAGTTGTAGAAAGCAGAGTCGAGAGATAGCGCAAGCGAAGCACTTCAATAATATCGCACGAAAACAGTAGTGGAAAGGGGACAGGATCCGTCGCTTTAAAAGGTATACTACCATACAGCAGCAGTGGCAGGCGAAGAGAATGAGAAGGATGCGACAGAAAGAGAGAGTGATAGAGAGAAAGAGATATAGAGGGAGGGAGGGAGCACTTCCTCATAAAACGACCGCGAAGATTTATCTTTCGGTCCAGCAATGGAGAGGGAATAGAGAGGAAGGGAAAAAAAGGTGAGCTGCTCGACGTCGTTGTCGACGTCCTCCGGAAAGCTCCAAGGGGGAGAGAAAGAATAACAGCTGCGCGTATGTCGGACCGCGCGTCCAATTACTTTTTCTCGGTGTGGAAATATGTACTTTGCGAGACTGCTCTCCTACGTTATAGTGTATATATATACCCACGTATACCTGCATGTGTACACAATAACTCGATGTACGGTGCAATGGCAGAAAATAAGGGGTCGTGCACACGCGTACCGGCTAAGAAGGTAAAGGGGATTTCGCCAGCTCTGTCGTTTTCATTCCAATCTAAAAGCAGCGGTTGTTCTTTTTTGTTTTTTCCTTTTTTTGTTCTACCTTTTACTCCCTCCATCTTGCTTATTTCCTGCACTGAATTTTGGTGCCCAGCATGGTTTTTTAATTTTTTTGTTTTTTAAACAGACTTTTTGTCAATAACTTTTTTTGTTGAGTGTGAGCTCAAAAATTATTTAAATCATGTATTGTAAGTATTATTATTATACATTGTACCTTAAAAAAAGAGTATACTCTGTTTATAAGTATCGTATAACTTTATTGACAAAAATTGAAGTTTTTTTTACAAGGATTCCTTACGTAGTTAAGGTGGCTCCAGCGCCTAGTGCCGTATCAAAATGGGGAGACTAAAAATTAATCATTATTTTCTTTAAAATATGGTATAAAATTATCGTAGAGACTGTTGTAAGCCATATTCTACATTTTATCTGTTACTTTAGTGAGTTAATATAAAAAAACAAAAAAGTTTTATGGTGCACTAATTGATGAACTGTTACGGTACGCTCCTAAGTTCAAGAGTAGTTATACCTATATATATGTACTCTGCAGAATGCAGACAGCTGAGAGCTGACTTGCACTCGCAACTGTATACTTAGTCTCCGATTATTTAAAGATTTTGTTCGATAACAAGATACTTTTCTCATGTCATCGAAAACTGCGTAATAATATATACAAGATATATGTTTTTTACACCTTACGGGTTATTTATATAAGTGCAGCAGTAGGTTGTATATCGCGTAAGCTTGCATTTCCTATCTAAACCGTCTTAAAACTACGATTTTGTAAGCATGATTTCTTACAATTTTCATCGTCAACCTTAATTTTTTTTTATACGAATAGAAAGATGGGAATTCAAAGAATATAATTCAATTTTATTAACCTCGGTTGGATTATTTATAATTTTAACATTGAGGCCACTGGAGCCACCTTAATGGTTAATTACAAGTTAATAGTAAGCCTGATTTTAATTTTTTTCGTAGATGTATTGTTCAATAGCTTTCGAATACAATAATGTATTTCTGGAAGGAATAGTAACACAAACCAATGCAGTTGAAAAAATAATTATTTAAGTTTACAGTACATACATTTTCAAGATATTGGAAATATTTGATGATTAAACAAAATTGCTTTTAATTTATATGTCGCTCTACCTGATTAATTCCTATTTATATCGGAACCTTAAGATTTAACATTCATATTTTAGGGTAAAGATTCTGGAGCTTTTTACTTTATTGAAATAACTAAAAAATGTGGTTAACTTTGCAAAACAAATTTTTGTTTGGAAAATTTATTCACGCTCAATATTATTATTTTTACGTAAACGTTATACATATCTGATTATTTTCTATACAAGATAAAAAAAGCCCAAGGTCTGTTGGTGTATACTTATTAAAATATCAAAAGATTTTCTTTTCCTGGAATATGCAGTCACAATAACTTTTGTTCATCGCTATTAAATAGTTAAATAGTACGAATAAAGAATTGAAAAACAAAAAAAATAATCTGAATAAAAAAGGGGCATCAAGAGAAGATTGAGTTCCAAAAGATTCCGAGTTCCATATTCACACAAACAGCACGCAAACGATGCTGACGTAACATTACTCTTTGAACTTATTACACTTTACACGTAACAGGATTATTATCGCGTGTGGCTGTCGGTAAAACCTACGGCTCGTGTAAATAAATACGCGCGTGCATATGGCAACTTGGATAGGCTAGTACGGGCAGACGCCGAGGGTGGGTAGAGGAGATAACACTGATTTCATTAGCGCAAATGAACTCACGGCCAGCGCTGGTCTGATTAAAGCTCATAAAAGTTTCGGTTCTCCACTTTACGAGCACCTCCCAGCGCACTATTTCTTCGCATCTCTATGTGTGTGTACACGTGCACATACCCTACTCTTTAAGTATGTGCGTTTTACTTTCGAGGAATTTCGTGTTTCGCATGGTGCTGTATTTATTTTAAAATATGAGAAGAAAAGATCTGAATGGCGAAATGGAGCGGCTTTTTTTTCATTGAGGTTCGAATTTAATTATGAAAAGTTTCAGTAATAAGAGAAGTTGAAAGTTTTCTTTTTTTTAGAATTTGGAAGCTTTAACCTTGTAAAAGAAAGGGATTGTGTAAAATTAATTATATTTATTTTTTTAATAGAAAGTTTAGCTTCAGACAAATAAGAAGTGAGTCAAACTTAATTGATAACTCATAAGTATCAGTACAATTTCATAAATTTTATTCATAAGTCAAACAAATAAGAAGTATTATTGATTTCTGAAAGTGGTAAATCCCACGTACATTGTGATAATATTCATTAAATTTATTTCGATAAGAGAAATTGTCAATTACAATAAGAAAATAATGTGATTATCAAATATTTAACGTATATCCTGTGTGATACATAAATTGCAAAAAAAAAAAACTTTTGCCACTTCAATTCCAGAATAAATGGCTCGAATTCAATTGTACCCCATTGAATTGCTATGCTAGAAAACAGGGAACAAAGGCAGCGACGCCTCATTTTCTACTATAGCGAAATTACGTGTGTCTCCTCGAATACTTACGAGAGCAGTTTTGGCAATAGCACGACAACTGATGCGCATTCTCATCTTCGTAGCACTGTATGTGTGCGAGCAGAGACTACACGGCGCTCGTAATAATTGGAGCGAATGAGCATAAATATGAAAAGAAATGTCTTGGAATTGCTTTTGGCCGTAGGAGAGAACCGATCCGCCTCTTCCAATTTCCAAGTTGCCGCAAAAGTGCGCAGCACACATACAAGAGAGAAGAAACGCGCTTGTTTGCCGAAGATGAGAAAAAGCGAAAGTAATGACAAATATCGCTGGTACTCCATGAGCGTTATGTGATTAAAATCTTGATCAAGATCACTATTTATAAAAGTTGTTTAAGACATTAATTTTCCAGACGTTTATTATGAAAGGTACTAAAATAACTTTTTTATCTGTTTATTGACAAACAAGGCTATCGCAACTCACCGATTATTGAATTATGTCTTATGAAGTGCTGTAATCTCTATAAACACATTTGATACAAAAAACTCTTATAGGTTTAGTAACAAAATAAGTTGCTCAGAAATCAAGTGTACATTGTAGTTTTTATTATTATTAATATTATTATTATTAGAGTAATTATTATTATTGTTTCTTCTGTAGAAAAAAGTACATTAATCACAGAGATGGTATATATAATATTGCTAAGGATTAGCTTTTATGAAGTACAAGTATTTTTTCTGACAGTTTTTATAATTTTTTCTGTATATTACGGCTAGATTACTTTTATTTTATGTTAAAAGCAGCATTGAATATTCTTCAAAAGCGCATATTTTACTTCTACTTATTCAAAAAAATGGAAAGATTATAAATGTCACCGAAAAACCCCTTGGAACAGACAACAATAAAACGTCAGAAATATGTAAAACAGTATACCTGTCACACAAAGATTATCGCGCATATACCCAGTCACAGTGCCATTCAACGGGACTTTTAAGTTCCTTCAAAACTTAAGTTTGAAGGCGCAAGTCGCATCACAGCTAAGATTTCCGTCATAAAATTGAAACATTTTTGCTCACTTATTTGCAAGCCAAAACTTTGACGTGTGTATTCTTTTCAGAAACTCTCGTTCTCAGCTCGCTACGAAGAAGAAAAGCTCCACGTTTTTCCTTCTTAACTTGGCAAACTGATTAAATCATTGTTTACGCGGAGGTTTTCGAACTAACGGTCTGGTCGTAAATTTTCCTGACATTAATGTTTGGATTCGAGTATTAGGTGAAATAAGAAGAAGAGAGAAAGACAGGAGACGCCAACGACGACGGTGCAAGAAAGGAGTGAACCAGCGCCGAAATCGCAAGGAGCACTTTGAATAATATCACAATTCAAAGTCGAGTTCGCGGTAAAGGGAGAACGGGCGTGTGGATTTTATTTCTCGCGGCTGTTGCACCATAACTGCCAGCCCGACGCCAGCCAGTCCGTTGATTCGCTCTACTGCTGCACTCGTCGCTCGTTGTTGGTACACGTACAAACTTTCGGCTGTTTCGCTCCTACTATTTAAACTTGCTTTTGCTGATTTGCAGTTGTTGGGACGTCTCTGTGTGATTGTGTTGTAGCAAATCTTGATTCAATCGTTACCATTTACCTCTTAAAGAAGGTGGTGTGCAGGAATCAGTAAGGACATTTTCTTTTTTGTGTACGAATACTTATACACGTCTATTCTTCGAAATTTTGAGCTGTCTTAAATAAATTAATTCGATTGAACGATAATTATACAAGTGAACGAATTTTCCTATAAGTAAGGTTCTATCATAATTGTATGATATATTTATTTCGTTAAGATCTCGTTTTTGTAAACAAGTTTGAGCCACAGGGAGCTTATACACAACTGCATACACGAAGATTACAAATTATAATTATCACTACGATATTTCACCAAAGAAAAAGTATTTTACGCCGTTACTTAATTAAAGTGTCTTTTATAAATCGTTAATTATCAATCATTCTTTAATTTCTTGGGAGTTTAAGAAATTTATTGAATTTCAGGGTCCCACGTTGACTTTGGTCTGGCTACTTTAATGTTAGATGCATCTTTAATAATCTCCTCAATTCGATCGTCTCGACCAATTTTTACACTGATCAGCAGGTTTATTGTGGATTTTTACATATTTTTTCTTCATCAATCGTAATTCGATGTATACCGTCACGCAAAAGTGATAGACGATGACAAATGAGCAATAACAAATTAAAAAAAAAAATATATTTGTTGTGGTACCTGTTCATAATATACATAGAAAATGATTCTGTCACATGAGCTTAGCTCAAAGACTTAAGCTACCTTTATTGCTTCGGGATGAATTTTTTTATTTGAAAAATGGAAAGCTGTGCTAACAATAAAACATAACTAGAGGAACAAAAAAAATGAAATCCAAGAAGGATGGAGCTTCCATTCCTTACCATCTCTTTGACAGCAGTAACAATGGCAGCACCTCATCTGGATAATTCATCCGCACGATCCTAATTAAAACCAGCTGCTTGCGCGCAATTTCTGAGAGTGCATGGCAAGCAGGCAGGCACGCAAGCTCGCATATCGACTCTCTCTCTCTCTCTTTCTCTCTTTGCACTCTTTTTCTACACATAAAACCTTTTTACTCTCGCAAACGCAGGCAAACAAACGTGACGCATATTGTCATAGGTTAGTTTTCAACCAATGCATGCATGAAAGCGAGGTTTTCTCTCCCACCCTCAGCTTTAGCGCTATTAGGCATTAGTGCTGCATGATTGAACCGGTGGATTGATGCTTATATAGAGTTAAAAATCAAATTTTATGCCATCTGTATTATACATAATAATATATAGGTGTATGTGCAAATGCTGACCACTCGGCGTCCTAATGGAATTGATACTCCCCTTTTCTCTTTTGTTCACAGGTTTTATGCAAAAACGCCGAATGGTACGAACGAGGCTTTTTCACACTCGCACGGCTGACAATTGCGCCAATTTTTTTTTTTTTTTTTACATTTTTTTTCTGACCCATTGATGCGACTATTCTATACTTTAAAAGAAAGAGAGAGAGGAATATGAGAGAGTGAAAATACAATGACTTGATCAATTTTTAATAGAATATCTCGAAATTTTCCAGGGTAACACTTACTTTGCTAAGCTTCATTCGAAAGAGGAGGTTTTTTTCTAAAAAACGTGTGCGCTCTTATTACGGGAATTGTTGATTTATTCGAGTTTTTAAGTTGTTTTCATCGCGTGTGCGAGCTCCACCATAAGAATACGTGTTAGAAAGCGCTACATTAAATTAATAATATCTCAAAATTTCGCAGGGTAAGCGATATAAATAATTATATCATTGAATTCAGTAGATTTTTAACTATTAAATTCATCTGGTCTTGGTTCGGGAACTATAACGAGGGAGCCTCCTTAATTTTCACAGTTCATAATTATACTCATAATTGTGAGTTTAAAATTTTTTGTAACATTTTTTACAGTAGAAAATTTAGTGAAAGTTGTAAAAGGTCTAGATCAAACGTATAGTAATAACTGTCAAATAAAAATGTTTTATTAATAAAATTTTGTTTTTACCTATTAGGAAATCAAAAAACTGTATAGTCTGAATGTCAGATTCTTTATTCCTGTGTGTACCTATAGATTTGCCAAAAAACTTTCATTTAACTTTATTTTCCTAATCAGAATTTTTCATTTAGAAGTCAGAAAAGTTAACAGATGAATTAGCAAACCAGAAGTATTTTGGGATTTTTTTACTTAATTAAAGCTCTCTCTTAACAATCTTCAGTAAAAACCTCAGTAAAAACAGACATAAATACCCTCGGTTACCACAAGAATTTTAACATTGCACAAATGTTCCTTCTACGCTCATTGGCAAGTTGCAGTGCCCCATCCACGAAAATTATTTTAGGGCGTGAGCGATTTTCCAAAACAGTCTCCACCTCCGTAACTACTCCTCAACTGCAAACACGCGCATAGTAATTAAAGTCAAAGAGACAAGAATCATTTTAGTCATCATCAACATTGCAGTACCAGAAGTAGTACTATAGAGTAATACAACAAGGACATGTGGGTGCGCCTCTTCAAGTCATTACGTTCGCACGTATACATGAAATAAAAAAAACGACAGGAAAACGTAGATATCCAGGGGGTGATCCTTATCTTCGGCTAGTACGTCGTTCGAACCTGTGCTGTTGTGGATGGCCGCATGGCTTATCTGCAACTCACCCCTTTTTTCCACGCAGTGATGCGTACTTCATTTTTTATAATTTCTGAGACGTGTCGGCTTTACTTGATAAGAGGGTACTTTGACGTAATTAGATTTTATTACAAAGTCAAGACTTGACGAAGGAATTCGTTGCGCTACATTAATTGATAATTCTTTTTTAGCAGTTTAAAAATAAGAATGAGATGATTATGAGAATGATATGTATAAAACGATTATTTAACCATGGCTTAGCTTCCAATAAATAAAACGCACTGAAGAGGCAATGGAGGCTGTAGCCGATAGAACTGGCAGACTATAAGTAGTTTCGTTATTTTCTTTTACTTTAGAGTAATTTTCCTTATCGTTAAAATAAGTGACTTTATTTGTTAGGGGACGGGGAAGAGGCTACATGTGATTTTGATTTGACATAAAAAAATATGTGCTATGTTAAAATGGATTTAATTCGTAATACTTATATTGAAGACTGGCTTTATTTGATAATGGTAGGCAAGTAACAAAAAAAATTTAGCCCAAGATTTTGAAAATTATTATTATACATAAGATCACAAAAAAATAAATAATTAAATCCAAATAATAAAGATAATATAATAAATAGGATTTCAAAATCAACATGGAAATCACCGAAGAAAAGTAATAGAATCATGTACAAAGAGTAAAAAAGATAGAGGAGGTCTCATACAATTTTCGATGATTACAATGTGATTTTAGAGTCAGCTGACGCCATGAGATAAAACCCTGGCATTTTTTCAGTTATTATCACCACCCTTCGACTTTCTCTCCCTAGCGCTCATTCTATCAAAATCAGTATTCCCCTTTCAAAGGATCTTTTTTACTCGCGAAATATGAATTCAGCCATCGCATCATGCACTCTACCAGCTGGAAAATACAAGTAAAGGCACAACAGTGACATGCGACAGATAACGTCCAGGCTGCGTGATGAAGTGCGTACGATCAGCTGTTCATGATTGTAGAAGCGAATTCATATTTCGACCTATAGCTGATTTGGACCAATGAAAAAGTATAGATGATGAAAAATCATTTCATCAGCACATCTGACGCCCGTGTTCTCTCTCTCTCTCTCTCTTTCTCTTTTATTCAATGGTGCTTACAAAAAGCGAGTCCGCTCATAAACAATACGAAATTACTTTTTCGTGAAAAATATTCAGGAGCTTTTGTTGGCTTATATTCAGTGGCTGATCGTTTGGCGTATAAAATGGGACCCGATAAAATTACATTGTTATTTCCGAAAACGCGATTTTATGCTCACCGCTCATAATTTCCTGGAATTTTTGATTAACATATAAATAAAAACGAACAAAAGTACAAATTTGCTCCCATCCACATGAGGTACTAAAAAAACAGAACGCTCCAAATGGACGAAAAAAGAGGATTTTACGAGCCAAACTAGCATCAAAAAACAAGAGATTTTAAAGGACTTTGTGGTCTGTATGCAAATGCACTTCTGTTACCCACTCACATTACAACTGCACACAATGAGAACAAGTTGAGTAGACGAAGAGTGCATGGCTTTGGAAATTAGAAAGTTTGTGATTTACGCGCATCTTCAGCAGCAGTAACAGCTAGACCTTATAGGAATTTAATGGCGATCCCTCCCATGGACATCTATCAATTTAATTGGGCAATGTTAATTCCAGTGACGATGATCTATAAAGCCAGGCTCCGTTCTCTTCGATAGGGATAGAGAGATAGAGAGAGAGAGAGAGAGAGAGAGAGAGAGAGAGAGAGAGAGAGAAAGCAACGGGACTCGAACGCTTGTACATCCTGCAGCTGATATACGAAAGAGGGTTTAGTCAATTTGGAGGAGGAGAGGTTGCACATATATACCCAATTGCATATATATAAAGCTGCGGGCTAGCTTGCTACTGTTAATCAGTTTAGAGTTTATGTCCCTCCATAAACCTAAGAGGAAGAGGGAACGAGAGGATAGAGCTCCTCTGGCTGGTGTCATTAATAAAAGCTCCATGCCGTAGCGTTGATAACTCGAAAAGTCACGGGGAGATATACCCACACCCCATGTTCCCCAGCCACGAGAGGAAAACTCGTTACCCTCTCCCTCCTAGTATCCTTTCTGCTCAGCTCTTCGAGATTTACGTCCAAGATTCCAACTTATTTTTTCACGACTAACCTCCTGTGCGGTGTATGTATGTGTGTATCTATAAGTGTCACTGTTCTGAAAAATATTCTGACTGTTGCTCTTGATACTCATCGAGCCTTTTTCATTCCACCCAAGCATTGGATTTATAATTATATGATGCTAAAAAAACGGAAGGTGCAGCGATGGGGAGGAGTTCATTTTGCGCGATGGCTTGATTCAGTCAGAAACAGAGACTAGGGGTGCGATGGTTTCCTTTTGATTGAATGGGCGATGAGCCACACGGTCACGACTCATCTCTCATTTTTTAACATGAAAAAGAGATGAACTGCAATTTTTTTTTTTAAATAAATAAATACCTACTTACGTAGTGTATTTATTTTTAGGCTTTATTGTAAACGAGTACATATATTATAGCCTTGGTACAGTAAGGCACACTCTACATTAATATTGATTACATATTTACTGTATTGGTTACATGTTACATTATTGGTTACACAATTTACATTATTAGATACAGTAATTTAAATTCGTTGATACGGTGATGATGTTACTTAGAAAACCTCGAGAGCGAAGGATCTAAGTGGTAGGCCGTTTTGCTACGAGAAGGTCGCCCATCCTTTCATGAGATTTACGAGGAGCATTGCGTGGTGAAAAAGCACATGTGAAAATTCACAGAGGTACTTGCTCGGGAGAGTCGCACTGGCCAGGAAAGGAAAAACTGTAAATGTGGGCAATGAGCTACAATATTTTTTTTTAATTGCAACCAAGACACCTTTGGTTTTATACAGAAATAATGTAGTATTTATTTTCAATCAGTTCAATTGAAAATTGGAAGAAGATCGTATTAATGTACGATAGTTTGAGTTTCCTCTTAAGATTTTATGTTCATTTGCGAGTAACTAGTCTTGATTAGACCTTTCTTAATCTTACCAGATTTGATAACATTACAATGAACTAATAGAAATGAAATAGATAATGTTCATTGAGCTGTCTAATACTCAATAATGCGACAAAGAATTCTTTAATGTTCTGTTTGTATCTGTAATTATTTAGGTTTACAGTGTACTATTTACCGTGTGTTTACACATCGTTGCTGATGATTACTGATTGAATGATTGATCACGATTACTAATCATCGGTCTGTCACAAAAATATATATTTCTAGCAAAAAACATATTAACACAAGATTATATAACCTGCAGCAAAACAAGCCAAAACAACATTTGAACAACCTACCTAAAATGTGCAAAAACAAGTTTTCAGTGTACCAATAAATGGTATAGGGAATATCCAATTCAACTCTCCACTGAATTCATGTTATAGCGGCAAAGTAATCAGCCTCGAGAATCCAATGTATGGACGAGAAAACAGACTTTATCAGAACATCGCACTACAGACCAAAAAATTGCGCAAATACATGAAAAAGTACCCGTAGGCTTTCGACGAATCCTCGTACATACAAATCCCCCATGAGAATCTTCCGATCCATATCTGTCGATCCTCGCGTGTACTCACTAATCTACAGTCTAGCGTCGTAAATCGTTTAATTCCGTTTTGTAATAAACTATGCCGTCATTTATTGCTTCGACCCTTTCCCTGTCAGCCACTGTTTCGTAACTGGCTACGAGTTTCGCTACTGCACTGCATATGTGCTGAGGGGCCTTCCAAAAAACTTGGCTCACGTTGTATAATAAATAACTTTTCCTAGTTTGTTATAAGTGGCGAGTGCTAATATAAAATTTGCCATTAGAAACAGGTATACATACATGGCGCATAGCATACAATGAAATACTCGTCAATCTTTTTTTTCCGAAAAGCCGAAGAAACATCATCGGTTCAAGTTTGACAGTGATGATAATTGGACCAGTGTTGCGTACGCACCTTCTGAAGTCATACAAATTGTCCTTTTATGCGTACTGAAAATATATTTTCCGCCCTTGGATGGTTTTGGGAGGCTGGTACTTCCTCGGGCAAAAAAGCAGTTTTCCGATACTCGTTCGAAAAGTCTCCTTTACGAACCTCGTTACGGACCTCGCCTTCGGCTCGGACCGCAAACCTCTCGGTTCGCAAACAAAGACTTTTCAAACTCGTAGGAAAACTACTATTTCACACGCATGGAGGTATGGTATAAGGTTTACAAAGTACTCAAATGCACCTGTATTGATAGTACGCCTGAATACCTGATAATCATTTTGACAACATCCAATAAGTTTGCCTGTCACCTTCTGCATGTCATATCATTAGAAGGGGAAACCTGTACGTGCCAACAGTTGAACGTGGAGAACAAAAAAGTGCAGCAAAACAGGGATGTGGTTGCAACACTCATCAGCTAAGAATATATGATTTGTTTAAGTCAAATGAAAGAGAACCAGAATGCGTGCGAGTTCCAACGCAAGAAATAACACTTTGTTAGGCGATAAGCCGAAAAATCTTCGGCGCGTTGTTTGCTGCACATGCCTGCAGTGATTATTTATTTTTTTTCACCCTTCGACTGCAGTATATTTAAATGTCTTGAACGGATTAGTTTACTCTTTTCAGCTGCAAGTACATTGATGAGTGTGAATAAAAAAATTATTAGGACTGAATCGAATTTTCGATAGAAGTAAATATGTCAGAAAATACAACTCACTTGTTGTAGCGCTGGAGAAAACGAAATACATGGGTTTAAGGAAATAGAGCCATTGCCAGTTCAATTCAATACTTACTTTACGAGATACACAGTTCACAAAAAAAAAAAAATTAATAAAAAAAAACAGAGCGGATGGAAACGCTTTTTAGCATTGAGACACACGTGCCAGGTAAAAGGGTCACCTCGCATTCCTAGAATATATAAAACATAATAACGCAAATAGGCACATAGAGGCATTATGCCATTTATTTTTTTCCCATTGAAAGATATACGTTACAGGTGCCTGTAATATACTTATGAAGAATAAAAAACAGTGAGAGTACTGGAAGGCGAAAAAGGGCTGGTGAGAACGGAATGGCCTATAGAAATTAGGTATTGTATCCTGCCCCTTTTAAATAATAATAAAAAAAATAAAAAAAAATTTGTCGCACGCTCACAACAGGGCATTACAGCCTAACAGTTTATGATACATAGGTACACAAAGTACAGCAAAAAGACACCGTCCGGATATCATGAAAGCCATCGTTAACTTCTGGTCACGTGCACTGTCGTCAGCTAGCGGCAACATAAACCAGTTATTACTGAACGTGCATCGTGTAGTTTGTATTTCTCATTGATTATTTCATTCACCCTTTTTTTCTCCGAACGTATGTCACACGCGAGTAACACACGTGTGTCAATTTGAGGGGGTAAAGGCATCGGTCCCCGGATAACTATTAGCCGCCGGTCTGGTGGGCGATATGAGACCTCGTGGGGCATTTGATTGTGGCAAGCGATGAGGTTTTTTCCTGCCTGAGAGTGTGTGTATCGTATATACATGTATACTCGGATCAGTTAGCCCTGCTGTGTGGTGCGCCTTTACGATTTTGCGATTGGTTTAGACTCGGAGCGCTCTATTTTTCGGTAAGTGCAGCATTGGCCTGCTTAGTGGTTTTTAGTAGCAAAAAATGAAATGAAAATTTCAGTTGGTCAAATTGATGAATATTTGAAAGGAGTAGTGAATGAACTCCTTCAATAAAATAAATCGTAATATTATACTGGTATAATTAAACGGTGGATGAAGAGAAGGAAGAAGAGGAGATGAAAAATTTTTAATGCTTTATATAAGTTTTTTGTAAATGCGATTTTGCTTTATGTGTATCTTAGTGGTATGGAAGTACTTTACTATGTATGTTTATCCAAGCTTATAACAAAAATAACCATACAAGTACAAAATATTATTTAGAACATCATTCAAGAAAGATAAGCTAAACAATTTAAGTTAGGAGACAATTTTATAAGACATGATGTAAAATAAAATGCAAAATATAGATGTAAAATAGTATTTACCTGATTAGTGCCAAGTAAATAGTTTTGTAAGGAACAAGATAATTTTTTTTTCATTAGAAGTATAAACTAATTTAAGATAAATTATTTTTTTTCTTAACAATCTACATGTGAGGCACAATGAGACTGAGATCTCGTATATAGGTCATGTCAAAATAGAGTCCACGACTCAAACCTAACACTGCCATATGATAAGTTTACTTATCTATTATAGTTATTACACGGATAACAATAGTTAATTAGGAAGAATAAGAAAAAAAACCATAAAAAAGTAAAAAAAGAATCATTAAGTAGAAGTAAAATAAGATCTGCAAAATCTCTAGCATATTATTTTATAATTGACATAAAAGTGAGCCTTTCTTGGACAACAAGAATCAACTTAACGTACCTCTTAAATTGACCTTTATAGAGGGCCCGAATCGACTAAACCAACAAAAAAATAGCTTAGTTATACGTCGAATAAAACCTGCAACTACATGCACCGGAAACTGTAGGCCAGCACTCCACGTATAGGTACGAGCGAATGTAGGTAACAAAAAAGTGATGCAAATCTTAACAGTCTCGCCTTGATCTTTCTTTTTTCAAAGTCGTCATAGTTAGACCACCCTCTCTTTCAAATCTTTTGACCATATAACAATGTACTACTGCGGAGCTCGGCACTTTCGGTTTTCCGGTGTAGACATTGGAATACGTGTGCTTTCCTGTAGGAAAGAAAGCTCTAAAGCTGCTGGTTTATATCGACTAATTCTAAGGAAAACGCAACGGATGGATTATACGCTAGTCTGGAGCGAGTGAGAGCTCGATTCTATAACTTGGTCAGTCGCTGAAGTACGTACGGGAAATGAGCTTAGTTTGGCGAAAGAAGATTAAATTTTTTTTAATGTTGAAACAACTGGAGACGTAAATTCGTTTTTTTTTTTTTTTCAATCTACTTAGGGATTAAAACTTTTTACGACACAACTTAAACCGGAAGGAAGAGAATACATCTTCACAGAATGGAGGAATCCAGTTAGCAGGATTCAATTGCTATTATGTGAGCAAGGAAGTATTTTATCTTAAAGAAGATCCCGAAATGGGCTATATCGCGTTCTTTCATCGACTACTCAGTCTTTACAAAGTTTTGCAGGAATCTCTCGATTTCGCAGGAAAACCGAGTTTGCATTTGAAGGAATATGCGTACGCGTTCTTTATACTTACCAAGAGTGCAGGATAATTTAACAGCAAATCATGAAATTTCAATCGCTTGATGCAGAGACGAAGAAGTGGTTGAGTACATAAAACGTGAACGAATGCAAGCTCCTTTTATGCGCTTTTCCCCGAAATAAACTCCCCTACTCTCTTTCTCCCTCTCTCACTCGAGAAAGAGAGAGTAAGTATAGTAAGTTTTATCTCGCAAATGCTATACATGCCTTAGATGTATCTGGCTCTGTTCTACTGTATATAGAAAGAACAGCCAAGCATATATATATACGTGCATAAATATATATGTGGAGAGGAGAATAGCTACTCTCTCTTCCATCTCGTCGTGAATGTCGTCGGTTTACGCGTTTCTGATCATCGTCTAGCTGATTCCGAATGTTCCACTATTCCCGCTCGTATGTTCCTTCATTTATTCATTCTTTCGTTCTTTAGAGATTTTTATTCTAGCTAAAGCTGTTTGTATATGTTGGCTCTACTTGTCCCCACGGTGTGACGAAATTTTATGGCAAAATTCTATTGCGATGGTGAAACTTTATAAGTGCGAAAAGTCGACGTCCAATAAATTTCTTTCAAAAGATAGTCAAGTGATGCAATCCTAACAACATACTTATTTTGCAAAAGTGACTGTATAACGTACAATTATCTTAATGGCCCTGGTAGAAAAGTTACCACATAAACTGGCTTGAAACTCGTCAACATGTTATAAGCCCATTGATGCATGTACGTTGACGAGTTTCTAGCCAGTTTATGCAGTAATTTTCTACCAGGGGGCTAAGTATTTTTTAATGCAAATTAGCAGTATGTTACAAAAACACGTTCAAAGCATGAAGTTCAATTTTTTTTCTCTTTTAAATGGTATTGTAGTAAAATGAATAAGCTCTTGGTAAATAACCGTATTGATAATCAAACGAGATCTTACAAATATAAAAACTCCAAATAGTATGAATTTAGAAAGGCTATACAGTATGACAGCATTTATGTGAATGATTGATCTCATTTACAAGCGTGTTAAAATTAATACGATAGTTAACGTTGTGTAGCCTTTAACTTTTAACCAGTACTGTGATATTTTTAAACGTGTATAAGATTAAATTACATAACTGGAATTGCAATGGAAGTAGCTTATATAACATGTCAATGAAAACATTTCAGCTCTTACGTGTAGTAACAACTTCTATTCGAAAGACCACTATATGATTAAAATAATTTATTTGAGATCTTTTTAAACGTGAATCAGTTAGCAGTACAAATAAATTAAATATTTGTGCCTGCATTATAAACGAGTAGCTCAAGTAATACCATGCGACAAATATCTTGCCTTTTTCATGATAAAAATCAGTACACGTCACGTGCACATCCATGCATTAAATTCCTCATCATATGTTGTAAGATATCTGTTTTGACGACGAGCTCAATCAACGGCAAATTCATCAATTCATGAACTGCTTTTGTCTCCGAGATAGGCCTATTACATCATTAGCGCAAAGTGCATATGTATACAAACCGTGCAAAAGCAATAGTGATACTAAGAACAAGGAGAGAGTAGAGAGAGAGAGAGAGAGAGAGAGAGAGAGAGAACTTAAGCCGCTGCTCTGCCTCTGAAAGCAAGCTTGGTACCAGTGGCCCCAGCTGTTCGCGTCCAATTAGCTTCGCTTGATAAGCTCAACAATGCCAGCATTATTACAGAACAAGCAGGCCACTGTGTGTTCTACGTTCGTGCCGTGTCGCTTCGTAGCGGCTGCTGCTTTGCCGCGTACTACACTTTGACGTTTCCATTATTCAACCACCCTCTATCGTCCACAGTTCGGAGAGAAGATAAAAAAAAAGCAAAAAGATTAATTTTCATTTACACAACTCGCGCACCCGTCTGTAAGATTTTAAATTTACCTCTATTTTTACGACATATGTTATAAGATTATATGAGTTAATGAGCTGTGTATGCTGCAACACGCGTTTTGTATTTAACACTTACGCTTAGTAGCCGTTCTTTTAATGAATGTAAGTGCAACCAATTAATTCCTCTATATAGAGTTATGTTTGTAATGTATCCAAAATTTTTATATGCAATCACTTTTATTAAAAAAGTATTTAAACTTAGTAGCAGCAGTAGTATATGCAGTACCAATTAAAATAATTTGCAAAGCTCAAAGCTTTTTATATTATTCTGGCTGAATTCATGAATGACTATGCTTTTAAGCACTTTAAAATATTTTTATATGCTTATTTTTAACTTTCAGTCCCATTTTCCTGTTATTATTTAAACTTAATTTTAATTTTTTCAGTTTATTGTAACAAAATTTAATTTTTCCATTACTATCATATTTTACTAATAAATTAGCTCTTCATGCAGTAGATTTATACGTACATTAATTTGTAAAAAACGTACAAAAACTAGTAATCCATAGGACTAAATATTATTTGATAAGTATGTTATTGATAATTCCATGATTTAATTTATAAGGTAAATCTGAGTAATTAGGTGACACTGGATTTAAGTCTATATACATCCAGTCATAAGTATATGTGAGAGCTGATGCATAGTGAAAATAAATGAAGAAATTGCAAAAAATGCATAAAATGACCATCTAAATTTTTGTAACCAAGAGCAAAATGATAAAACTTGTTTCCTTAGAAATCACATGTTAATAAGAATTTTTAAATAAATTAATAATTAAATAAAAACACACGAATAGATCGCATTTACGTAACCAACATTTTTGATTAACTGATAATTTAATAAGTATAATAAACTTCATATTATCAAAAATAACACTGTAAACATTAAAATGTAAGAATTAAACGCTAATAGTTTTATCGCAAAAAAATACTTTTGTCCCCCAGCTGCACCAACTGCACGCATTCTGTTTACATTTTGAAAAAAAAAAAGTTGAAAGATTCTTTAGTAATTGTACAGACTCCTGTCTTTAAAAAAAAAAAAAAAAAAGAAAGAACGTAAGTTTGGCTTTACGATATGTATCAGTATATCTATAAAATGAAGAGCGCTAACTGCACGTCAGCTTCGTCTTTTGATATGCAATTCATCTGTTAGACACAGATCTTGTAAAGTGGACGAGTGCTTTTGGCGCCACCACGTGCCTCTTTTCTCTATTTTCTCCTCTTTATATCTTAATACACTATTTCAAACATATTTTAATTGCGTCAAGAGATACATATAAAGGTTCTAATATTACCCTTGTAGCATGAATAAGCAAGTGAATGCTTGGGAGTAAAAGTACGCCTCGTTGTCGTTGACAGCAGCACCGTACGGTAGAAGTTTTTATGCTATACGAATGGCGTGTGTATAGCTCAACTTTTAAGTATGTTATTTGATTTCCTTGGTTATTTCTGTT
Source organism: Copidosoma floridanum (assembly GCF_000648655.2). Next base: position 1,065,411 of record NW_019379654.1, read on the forward strand.
ATTGTCATGACAACGTACATTTTAATACAAAATTTTGGCAAAATATGAGAGAAAAAAGGAGTGGTATGCTTTACTACATAAGCTGCATGGATCGTTTAACGCTGTTGTGAAAAAAAAATATATATATGGAAAGTTTTGTTTTTATAACCAAGTAATTGCATACACGTGTAATACGGTTGTACGCGGCTAAACCGTGCGTTTGAAAATTTGATTTGCGCGAATATTAAACAGCATGGGGTGTTATGAATTTAACTTATAGTAGCGTCAATTTGCGGTCGAGGGGAAAGTATACAAGTTAAGGTGCGTATATTTTCAATTAATTTTTTATTTACCCTTTTTAATAGACGGAGCTGCTCAAACAAAATTTAAANAAAAAAAAACGTTTTATCACGAGCTGTGCCATTTTCATACCTATCCAATAAAAAAAAATCATTATGCGGTTGCATATCTCATTTAATTAATTTTTTATTTACCCTTTTTAATAGACGGAGCTGCTCAAACAAAATTTAAAAAATTTTGAATAATAATAATAATAATAATAATAACAATAATAATAACAGTAATAATAACACCATTCCTATTTATACATAATCTATTTGATCTCAATGTAACAGTTAGGAATAATGTCTCAGAACAACGAAAAAAGGTCCAAGCAAAAAACAAAGATCAGCCCTGCGTGCGGACATGGGTACTAATACATATTTCGCAAGTAAGAAATATCACGCTCTCCTCGAGTGCATAAATCATCTCGTTGAGCCTTATATCAGAATATCTTCTCTGGTATACTCAGCACATGCATACAAACTCATGCCTTGGATCCTATCAAGAACTACTGTGCAGCTACTGCACACTCGTAGTTAAGCCAGCCTTACACGTGCGACTCTGATAGTATTATACGTTGAACGCTTCGTAAGTTCGTATTACTACGCTCTTGTTCACTTTCTCCTTCTTCACCCATGCAACCCCATCACCCATCTTATAAACCCGTTCTTTCCTCTTTTGCCCTTCCCGCTCTTTCGGCTCTCGTACACCTATATACAGATGAATTTTATGCATAGGAAGGGATGCGTGCATCGGCTGAAGAACCAAGAGGAGAGTTGCTGCATCTCCCGTTGCAAATATACAAGCCAGTGACGTCATGCGGTCACTAACTTTACATGCGCATGAGGTTTTGTGTGTGTGCGTGCACGCGAGCACATGTGCATGAGTATATGTGTGACGTTTCAGTAAGATCAGTTGCTGGCACTGACCTTACGTTATATCGAGTGGTGTGCGCGAGAAAAGTTAAACTGATATTTCAATATTGCCCTTTAGAAGTGATAATATGAGATACAGTAAAAAATCCCATCAATAGTGATGAGCGATGAAAAGTGATAAGTTAATTAAAATGTTTAAATTTATTAGTTTTAAGTTATAAAATTTTTTGACAACTTACCTTCAGAGAAACTGGTGTTTTACAATTAAAATTATAAGATTTGTGTTTACGTTGTGAATGGGAAGAATGGGGACGGAGGTTGATACACGAAGTGTGTAGGGGAAATGTGTAGTCTACACACATTGTCGCACAATAAATCCTCCCTGCATGATTTATTCCTGCAGTGCCCTGAGAGATAAGTAATATGACGAGGAATAAATAATAGAAATAAGGAAGAATTACGAGTGTTATGGGTGCGGCTCGCAGGAGCGACTCGTGCTTGTTCGGACTTGGGGTTCTGATGATCCTCTATAGCGAAGGTTAATCATAAATCGCCCTATGCTACGCAAAAGCTAGTGCATCGACGCTTGAGTCATCGTAAGGTGCTTTAATGTTCATGAATACACTGCAGTGTGGCTACTGTTTCGTGCTTTTTGTTTAATACCTATTGGGATGTAATATGGGCCATTGGAGAGGGTAATAAATTCAACATGACGTGGAAGAGTCAACGCTTATAGACAAGCAGCATAGGACTCGGAGGATATTTTTCCTCCATGTTTAAATGTTTGATGACAATGAGGCCCGTGCGTTTTTCTGAACCGTATTTACATCAGGGAGCAGCTCCCGTTGTACTTTTTTAGTTTTCCTATGGATCACCATGTGCACGATTATTTATTTATTCCTACAAATTATTAAATACTTGTGTACTACTTAATGAACAAAATTATGGAAATCACTATAAACGAAGCTGACGTAAATACTTTTGTCTTGATGAATGCAGGCTTGAATAAAAAATAACAATGGCGTCTCAAAAGCGCCATGGATAAGACGTGAAACTACTTAATTTATATCCATTGGTAGAGCATTGCAAATAATGACAAGCTGTTGTGATAGTCGTCACTGTGATCAGCACAAGCGTAAAAGAACCGAGACACGCAGAAGATTATTAATGAAAAGGAAATGAAGAACTATGGTAGAGAGGTGTATATGCGGAAGTTAGCCCAAAGTTATACTCTCTGCATTTTGATTCTGCGCTTTTTCAGTCATCATTTCTTCCCGATTCTCTCATGCATATCTTTCTTTTTGCTACTCACTGTACACTTACCTACACATCCAAAGCGCACGCTATGATCCTCGTACATTTCTCCTCCTCTGTCGAACTCTGCGACTGCAAACTCGTTTTGTAATAAAATAATAAAAACCCTTACTATGCTCCTTCTCTAGTTAGCTCCCCTTAACAGGCAAGAGAGAAATTTTAAAAAACCAGCGGTAACAGTAACGATACTTTATATTAGCTGAAAAACGAAAAAAGAACGAAGACGAAGAAAAAAAAAAATTTATGCGGTTGCATGGGCGAGCATAAATGTTATACCAAGAAAACGAAAAAGACTTTACTTACATGTACGAGTAAGAACTGTATATGTGAAGCAGTAGGTAATCGAAGGCCAAAGAAAAATAAAGACGCACACATTGCTGAACACGTGTCTGTAGTCAAACTGAGCTTGATAAGAGCGTGTTAGCATGGACCTTCTAATTAATGATATTCTATTACTTATTGAATTAATTTTTTTTATACAAGTACTAATGCATAAATTTTTTTTTTTAAAACTATGAAATTCAATAATATTTACGCTCTTGTTAAATTAAATTTTAGTATTTATGCATTAAAGATTTTTAATGTACAAAATCATGAAATATTTAATGTGATTTACCTTCAATCAATATGAATTTTAAGGTTATTTTTAACAGTGTAGTCATGAGTATAGTTGTATCTCTCGGTTTGCTTTAAATTGTTTTGCTATAACCTTACTGCCGTTGTTATTGTCAGCGAAAGTGTATTTTTTTGTCTTCACTATTTTCGAAAGCAATAAATCAAATTACAGATAGATTCATAAAATTATTAATTTTCTTTGTTGTTACATAACCTTTATATCAGTCCATAACTCTGCGGAAAGATACAATTTAGCCTATGAATTCACTAAATGGACATACTTACAATCAATCAATTTATAAATAGCATCAGCATTATTAGACTTTTAGTAGAAAAAAAAAACCTTTAAGAGTAGCCAATTGGACCTCTAAACACATAATACTCCAACAACTTATAGGTAAGAAATTAAATAAATCCAAATTACAACTGTAAGAGAACAAAGTTGCAATTTACTCAGTTTTGAAAAAAAAAAACGTTTTATCACGAGCTGTGCCATTTTCATACCTATCCAATAAAAAAAAATCATTATGCGGTTGCATATCTCATTTAATTTATTTAGCAAAGAAAGTTTTTTATTAAAAAATGTTTATACCTGTGTGGCGCTAGTATCTTTATTTTCAATATACTATGCAATAATCTAGTGTGCTGAGTTATCTTCTACCTGTAGCCTTTAGTCTTAAATAAATGAATTTAATTGTTTCCCTTTCTCTCTCTATATACATCTAAATATTATTGGAAATCACTTCTATTTCAGCAACGAGAAATTATGGTTTAGGTGTAGAAAATATAACACTCTGTGTTGATTCAAGCCAAGCTAAGGTACTCGATTGCTGTGTATTCACCTGATTGTCTTGTATTGGGCATCTATATTTCTAGATTTAATGGCAGCATCCTTCAAAGTGTAATAGCTGAGATTATTGACATGTTTTACAACATCGTAGAAAATAAAAGCACTAAAATCTGAGATTGCCATTATCTTAGATCCGAACATCAATAAATTAATATTATTATAATGATCACTAATTATTATTGTAAAACTAATTTTAAAAACTCATCCAAAACTTGTTTCTGTAGTATTTTTAACAATAAACGCAGCTCTATGGTGTCTAACTGTAAGTAAATTTACAAGGCTTTTGCATGTTAATGCACACAATTTATTAGTTTCTAAATGTCAATACAAAAACAGGTCAAGAAAAGGAAGAAGAGAGAAGGAATATAAGCTGGGAAGATAATTGCCAGGACATCCAAAGTCCAGATGCTCCCCAATCAGTGGTTATCCCAATGCTCGCCTCTACCTCTACCCTAACCTTCCTGCACCTCTCTCCCCTACACAGTGTACACTGTGGCTGAGGGTATGTTCATCTTGTCTAGTGTACATCTCCCTGTAGCATATACTCCTGCCTATGTGTACATATAGATGCAAGAAGTAACGCAAAGAGGGACAATCCGTGACCGTGTTGAGAGTGGCCAGTTAGTTCCTGTGCGAAAATAGAGGATATATGTGCTAGTATATACTAAATACCACTATATACACATACATGGAGAGTGAGAGAAAGAGAGACAGATATCAGTACTCTCTGCCTACATAATTGTATATACGTATAGGAGCGCGCGTATACGCATGGTGGCACCGTTTAATTGGCATTGGAGTACAATGGATTATGGGATGGCCGCGGCCGACCGCCCGTCCACTCCACGTCAGGAGCATTTCACTCGTTTATCCGATAGTGCGGTCCGTCCGTCTGCTCTTGGTCACTATTTCTCTCTCACTCGCTTCCCCTTGAGTTTCCTTTTGGATCGACTACGCAAAGTAAGTATATCCTCGACATTTTCTCCTTTCGCACTGGCAACGATGATGACGATCAAGTCCGCGCTACTGATTTCTCTTGCCTCTCGACTCCCAGAGGGCAACGTTATACGGACGATGGAGTCACCAGCGATAATCAAGTTCGATTTCTTGGAAAATTTCGATACGCATTATACGCTCTTTAGCTACAGTGAACTATATCACTGCTCCCTTTTGTCTCTGTCGTTGAGCAATTTAGTATATAAAAGGAGGGAAAAGATGTATTTGTAAGAGGATCTGACCTTTATAGCCAGAAAACTGATGTGGAATTATTGCAGTAAGAAGACTAAGAAGACTGTTCTGATCAATGTATTTATAAACATGTTTTCCTTATAGTGTTGCTATTAATACTATAATTATTTAATCCATACAAACGTTTAAACTCATGTTGCATTAAAAAAAATAATGATCTGAAGATAGTGTAAAATAATTAGATTATCATTCAATCATCGAATATGACGTTATTTGAAAATCAAAGATAATAACACATTTAAGTTAGAAATTCATTATATTGCACATTACTGAAAGCTCATTTTAATTTTCATTACAAAAACGATGCAAATCAGGTAATTTGTTTGTTTCCAATTGTTTAAACAAAGCGATTTTGAAATTAAAGAGGAATTCGTCTAATATCACTGCCGATTGTTAAAAAGTTAAATATTTTGCACAATGATATAGAAAGAAGAAAAAAATGTAACTACATTTTAATCACTGTAAAAATATGATGTCATAAGCTCGATCTGAAAGAAAAATTCGAGTTTCAATGTTTAATAGAAAAGCAAAAATTATGCAAAGTTATTAATAACACATTTAGGTTGGAAATTCATTATATTGCACATTACTGGAAGCTCATTTTGATTTCAATTGATAATCAATAGCGAACTACACACAGCTGAGTAGAGAGCTGTTCCTGGATGTGTGAAAAAAGATTAGCAAGAAATGTAAGGAAATAGAATGCTTAGTGAATAATTACCATTACCTTTTTATTCCATCATGTGATTTTAAGCTATAAAAACCGTCTTATTAGTTTAATAATTTTTAATTTTATAATATTAAGCTATTACATTTTATATCTACGAAGTTACTCTATAATTGACACCTGTGTAAGCTTTATTGCTCAAATATTCGTATGCATTTCATACAACACATACTCATGAATGAATCTCTAGTTTAAAGTTTGCCTCATTAATTAAATTTAATAGCAACAAACAAAACTTAAAAGTGTAAAAGAGAACCAAACAGAGCTCAGACGATGAAAATGTACTTCTCAGAGTCCTAAGTTAAGAAGTGTCCGTAGATGTGAGTGCTATTCTAAAACTCAGAGGAATTAAGCTATTAAATTAAGTGCACTGTGATCCCTGCACAAAGCGTTATCAGACCAATTATGAACAGAGGTCCATAATCTCTACACCATATAACACACCTGAAATCCTTTCATATTTTATCTGCCTGCTACAAACAAACACGACTCGAAAAAAAAGTGTTCAAGGGATCGAAGAAAGGAGTCTCTCTCCCTTTTTATTCTCATACTTGCGTGGTAGTAGTAGCAACATGAAGCGCGAGTAAAAAGAGGCACTTGAAATATGGCCACGTGGTGCGAGATTACATGCTATAAATCTTGATAAGGTGCGTGACGATACGTCAAACAAGCGTGAATGCGTGCGTGCACGTAAATTCATGAGGACTCGTATTCTTCCACTTGGACATCACAAGGAGTTGGAATAGTGATTTTTCGTTTTTGTGATCATTAAATACAAAATTTTATATGTATTTATTTTACTATAGGGATAATACAACAGATTGCTTTTCATTAATTATCTACAAATAGACGATTGTTGATTTTAAGTGTTTTGAGCAGTGATATATATA
>NW_019379654.1:1072497-1156668 GCF_000648655.2 Copidosoma floridanum
CTATAAAAAATAAATTATAATCCATTGATAATAACTATCTTAACCCAAAATTATTTTGTTCAATTTATATTAAATTTCACAATTAAATCATACATTTTTTATTGTACTTCCCTGTACAGTCTAATTTCATCGTGAAGCGCAGCTCACCCTTTGTAACTGAACAGAGCAGTGCAGCTACAGAAATGGCAAGGCTAAGCTGGACAATGCATTGCATTCAATTCTCCGTAAAGCCAAAGTTTCCGACACTATATCCAATATATACAGCTACCGAAGGAGGGTGTACACCATACTACCACCATAATGACACATGTAGGAAAAGGGAAGGAAGGAGAGAAAGGTACAAGTTTCACAGACATGGATACACGTACGTGTGTGTATGATGCATGTAAGAGAGAAAGAGAGAGAGAGAGAGAGACGATCATGTGTCATTTAACCGAAACACATTTAATGTGCTGAACTGATTTACAGCTTTGCTTGAGGTTTATGCCAGTCAGTATGCGTATAAACGTATAAGTGCAATTCCATACCATAGACAACACGACGATAGTACGATAGTGGACTTTGTATGGGTGCTAGTAGAGTCTGCTGCGTAGCTGATGTTCTGTTCTTATAACCAAGTTTATCTGAGAAACACTTCAATAGCTACATTAAAATGTTTAACATTTGAGGCTAGTATTGTTTAAGAAAACTATGATTTAATATTAAAAACATTATAGTTACTGTAATCAATAGAAAAAAAAGTGTCATTACAAGAAAACATTAGTATTGAATGTATAACTACATAAGTACTAAAAATTTGTAATCAATTCAAATTTTTAACTTAGTTAGCTCTTCTATATCAATCTTAGTAATTGTGATATTTTAAGTTCATTGCTTACTAACAAAATCACACTTAAAATGTTTATTAAACGTAGACGGGATTGTTAAATTTTATTCTTTTCTTAAAGTTTTCTAGAAATGAAATGAATCCCTAGAGGAAATTTTTTAGTACACTTTTAGTGGAAGTCTCTCTAGCCTGCTTACAGTTAGATCAACATATCTTAATTTATGGACTTTTAAATTGTTATTGTTTATAAGTAATAGTCCAGAAATCGTTTTATTAATAAGCTTTAAGTAAGTTTTTCCTTGTTCAAGTTATTAAGATATTTTGAATCCTTTATGGACTACAATCAATTGAAATAAAGTGGCTTGATAATCACTTCTTAACAAACAGAAATTATAATACTTTTCCCTGATCTATTTGTACCTTACGGCGTACCACTCGAAAAAAATTATTTGCTTTCCGGTTCGACTCAAACAGTGTGAAGTAACTGGCACTGTACTTAGGAGCGAGAGCTCACTCGGAGGATCCAATATATCGCACCATTTTATACACGTATGTACATTTAGCAACGGCAAAATGATACAGAATAAAAAATAAAATGGATGCAAGCACGATGGTGTGTATATATTTACATTATAGGATAAGAATGAGAGCCCTTTCCTATTTAGTCACCCATGAGTATAGAAAAGTCAAATAGATAGTGACATAGGTGCTGGATGCACGAAAACAAAAATTTTACAAAATAAAGAAAATAAAGGCTCCAGGGAAAAAACATATGTAATTAATCACAACATTTATTAATTAAACAAGAAATTTTTTTCAGATTTACTTCATCAAAATGCAATGATATCATTCAATCTAAATAATTAGAAATGACAAGTGCAAAAATTAATTGATTAAATTATTATACATTATAGAAATCCGTAACTACTCAAACTTACAGATTATTAGTACCAAGTAAAACAAACAAAAATTAAATGTATGACTTTTGAACGTGGACATTTAATACAACATACCAGATGATACAATTCTCCTAACTTTATACTTTGAATTCAACAACTTTCTAGTATTTTTTAAACATTAAAACATAAAGACTTTTGCATACTAGTTTTATAAAATAATTGATATGAAATATGTAGTCCATCAGATTTTTTTTACATGTAACGAAACAAATGTTTTATAAGATTCTTACATGTATCCTTAGAAAAAAAAACCAAATAAAATGTCTCTACATTTAGAGTAACAAAGAAAATGACATTATCCAAATAAAGTACTCAATTAATACCCTGAGCTTAAAACCAGTCTAATTCTAAAATAAAATACGTTTATTTCTTATTTGTTGCAATCAATATCATTATTAATATCCCAAAAATCGCAACAGCTAAGGGAACCGCTACAACCCCCAAATCGTGCACGTACATGAGTGCTTACAAGACAAATCGCTTACGTAGACATCGCAATACTTGCGCCTGCTCACCAATAGGTCCATACGGCAAATACCCTACTCAATCAATATTCGAATATTATACGTGTATGGCACGTATGCCATCATGATCCATAACTACAAACACGCCCTGACGTATGTTATCAACACATACCGATGTATACATACATGTACATAGTACAGACGCGTAATCAATTAGCGGTGCCTTGAGGCCCAGCGGCTATTTGCTTTTAACCTGTGCATGCTCGAGTACTGTTAACTATGTATGTGGGTACAATGTAGGTGTATATAGAACTATTGCTGGCGTTCGTTGATTCTACAGCCAATCTTGCCCAGCTCATCCTCGCGAGAAGCTTCGCTGGGACACGTAGGTAATACATCTTGACTGCGGTGTGTCCACGATGCTGCCTGCTGTACGATCCTTGTCGACGCCGTAGTAGTAGAGATTCAAGCGGTCAGAGAACGGATAGACAAGTGTGGGAGGGTTGGCGAGAGATTCGTGTCTGTGTATCCAAGCAAAGTGGACAGGGGATGGAAGGATCCTTTGGATCCCGAAAGTTTTGATGGAAGGTCGCCTCGCGCGTCGCTTATGAGAAAACTATATACTCTTGGGTCGTGTATAATGTTTTGATGGAGTTACAGCTCGCTCTGATTAATTAGATGAATATTGACATAGAGCGTGCCTAATAAATATTTGATACCGTTGGGGTGTTCTGGAATGGGGAAATGATATTTGCATTTGGCATCCATTTTCTAGTTAAGATTGAGTAAAAAATTGCACATTTCTCTACATTCATACCTTAAATATTTTACGAACATATAAGAGTAAAGTCGTATTTATTTTAGGGTAACTTTCTTGACCTGATGCAATAGTATTAATATTATTAAAGGGAATATCGATTTTTCTCTTGAAATTTAACCAACGTCTAATTCCCTCATCCAGTCAAGACGAGCCAGTACACGAGTCTCATTCCCACGCATGTGCCTGCCATTGCTCTACAAAAATTTGCGGAGGCGTATGTAATGCATACACTAGCACGAAAAAAAGGCACAACCACAAGCACATATAGTTGTAATGTGCAACTCGACAACATTGATACAACGACGCTCATCATACCTCGATGTCATCTTTGCGTCAATTTCATTCGCTCCACGCTTATACCCCTTATTCGAATTGCCAGCGCACCATATGTCGGCCAGGTCGCGTGTCTTCACAAGAGCCTGTACGTGCATAATAGCTTTGCCCTTCCCCATGTGCCTCCCTTTGCAATTATGTAGGTGCTCCATAAATAATGAATGGTTAATGCTTTCGTCGAGCCTTGATCTCTCTTATACCGCATATACGCGGGACTCGTTGACTTTTCGTTAGTTTCTATTACCTCCAGCGGTGCTTCAGTCGTATGCGAAAAAAAGTAGGTACATGAAAAAAGTGCGCCGGTAAAAGCAATTGATGGAAAAGAAATAAAGGCTCGATGGAATAAATGTCACCGACGTCATTGATGATTTTGTGAATGGCTCACTTCAGAGCCCGAAACAGAAAAAAGTAGAGGGAGAGAGAGCCTGTGCTTATGTGTGTGACACTCTTAGTATGTGAGAGTTATACAAGAGTGAACTCAATTTTACTAGTGACTGAGCTATGTTCCATGAACACAGAAGGAAATATACGCACTCAGAGGAGTTAGGTATCCGAAGGGCTGCTGCTGTTGCAACGGCAACAGTATAATAGGAAATATGACAAGTGACGTGTGAGGAAGGCGATGCAAAGATGGATATGCTGGCATCGTCAGCCTATTATGATTTACAGCATTTAATTGCCTAGAAAATGATTCTCCATTAATCTTACGTATTGCACAACTATAGCTACTTCTGTAAATTAGTAGCGATCACCCTCTCTGTAAATCTGTGTTCGATATGATACTATGTCCATGTCCATCGATTTTTTTTTCATTGGTTATTAATTGGAATCTATAAGTTGGAGTGGGTACATGGGTGCGTCCACAGCCATCTTGCGTACACGGGATTTTTTACGCCCGAGCACACTGTGGTTTAACTCAATCGGAATAGCTGTGAAATAGCTAAAAATAGTAAATAATACAAATCGATGGATTTTGATCTGCTCTTTCCAATGGTGTTTTTTGTTTTTTCTAACACATTTGTTTCCACGAAAAAAAGATTTTGAAAAAAAACAAATAGCACCATCGGAAAGAGCAGATCAAAGTCTATCGATTTGTATTCTTCATTTATTTTTTTGGCTATTTCCCAGCTATTACGAGAGAGTTGAACACAGTGTGCTCAGGTCAAAAAAGCTCCACGCGCGCAAGGTGACCCGCTCTCGTTTAGTTAGCTTACAAAGTGAGTAATATAACCCAAGACTTTGGAAGTTTACAACATATCGGATGCCACGAAGATTTTGTCAACAGCTGTGTCGACCTTTATTTTGATTGTTACAGGTAGATATAAAAAGAAATAGTCACCTGTGATAGTTTATTTATTTACTTTCAGACAGTATTCCAGTGGTTTTGTTGCTGGAAATAAGTATTTAAAAAAAAAAATATCTAACTAATCCTGCCCCACAAACATGTGACCAGCCTTAACTAATCTCGAAACGAATAAAAAGACTTCAGTCACGTGACAATCAATCTTTTAAAATAGGATATAAACATGAAAGCAAACGTGTGCTCTAACCCAGTTATTAACCGTTGAATTAAATCTAATATAAGTCTTAACAAACGCAAACTAGACACCTAGCCACACTTACATCAGAGGAGAAAAGGCATTTTTGTATTCTCTTGTACACAGAACGCAAGGATGAAAAAGCGGCTTCTAATTAATAGCGACTACTGCTACTGACACATTTACTCTGTACTTCTACTCACAGAAACCCCTTAAAGCCCAGACAGAGCATCCCCTGACACAGCCTATTCTTTAAGGGTGCATACTTTTTTCTTCATCCTCATCTCTCTGGTCCTTTCTGCATTATTTTTTCTTGTTTTACATTCTTTCGAATGAGCAAGTCATTCAAATACATAAACGCGTAGAGGGCTCAGCCAATTACGACTTTAACTAGCAGAGAGAACTTTTGGAGTTCCTTTTAAACACCGTAAGTGCACGAATAGAGGGAGAGAACAACTAATGGATGATTCTACGGAGGAATAGGGCTGGGGGAGTGAACCTTGGTGTCGTTGTGATTCAACGCTTGTTGCACGAATTGTTATACATGTGTAATGGAGCGTTGTCTTCGCTGATGGCTTTGTCTTCGTTTACCGCTGAGGAGTCGGTAGACGAGCTTTTATTGTGTGAAAATGAATGTGTGTACGTACAATTGGTGAATTAACAGCACGACGACGAAGCTGGCTATCTTTGTGGGAGACGACGAGACATGATGGGAAAGTAAACAAGTACAGCAGGATGAGGAAGCGCGAAGGGTGCCGGAGAGATTTAATTTATAAGCGTGTGTTTGCATCTTTATGTCAATTGAGCCCAGAAGGTTTCGTGTACAGACAGAGTTTTTATTTAAAATAATTATCAATTGAGCTTGTAGGAATCTAGTAAGAACGAAATAACGTTAAACTAAAAATAAGTCGTTCGTTTATCGGAAAAATTTTGTTTCTAAAGCATATTTAGATACATAATATTAAGATAGTCATCTAGGAGTATTTAAGACTTCTGATTATTTTTACTTTTTCAGCCATGACTTCAAATGTTTTTTTTTATTTATTAAATAATTCTGAAACGACTTTTTATGACTGCAATATCTAACTATTTGACAAGAAAAATTTGCTAAAAAATTTTAACACTGTCATATAAATTAACTATTGGACTTGTATGTAGTTATCGTGTTTTTGTTACATTTTTACAATCATTTTTATCATAGCTTCTTCAACAGATGCGTTGATGATTTATCGTTTCTTCAATAGATGCGTTGATGATTAACCTTTTCTTTAACTAAATTACTTTAAGTTTTTTTTTTAATAATTATTATACTTTAAATCATTTTTTGACCACTATGTCATCCTTTCAGGACATAATCTTCAAATAATGCATCACATAAAAGCAAGCGTAAAAATCAATATTAATTTTATCAGTCTCTATTTAAATAATGACAATCACGTCGATAATGATAATGGCAAGATTTACTAAAAACTCCTGTTAAGAAAGTTTCGCGAGATGGGAAAAAAATTTAGTGGCAGCTGAGCGCGTAAAACGTAAGACGAGATACCGTAGAAAAAGTTGAAGCGCTCGTGCGACTTCATTAATCTCAAATAACAGAGCGAGGGACGTTTATATATATATACAAAAAACCTTGTCCACTCGCCTAAAATCCAATCCTTCCCATTAAGTTTTCTTCTTCCATCACTCTCTTACCGTTCAAATTAGAATTGTCCCGTCTCCGTTTGATGGCCTCCACTCTCTTTCATTTCTTCAAGAGCACTGACAACGTCCTGCATATATACATAGACAGAATTAGTAGATACAATAAGTTTCGACAGGAGAGATAAGAATTTGGGTGATCTACACAAGTTAGTATTAACTCGCTAGCAAACAATAAAAGCGCATGACTTCAGAAGACAAGCCCAGGTAGGAGAAAGAATAAGTACCACGGTTTTATATCCACCCAAGAGAGACGAGCAAGTTTTGGGTCGAACGCTCCAACCTGTGTAGGGGTGGGATCTCGAAAGTTTGTAAATTTCAGGCAGCTTGCTTTTCTTTTTCTTTTTACTTCTCTCTTTTATTTCAGTCAGCAAGAGTTTTTAAAACTTTACAGCCAATACAAAGGATGTCAAAGTTTCAGCGGAGGCCTAATAGGATTCTACTTTAAGATACATTCTGATGTTCTAGAAAATCTGTGAAAGACTACTCAGGCCTGAGCGAATATTGATCCTCCTACTAGAATGTCGAATTAATATTTTGACGGGCTTAATGGGCGGAGTATCTCGAACATTCACGTCCACTGGTGTATAGGTGAATCTTGAGAGTTCCCACCTATTATGTCCAGTAAAACAATCTCGACCATCGTGGCCACAAAAAAAAAAGAAAAAAATTGAAGAAAGACGTGGTAGTCGACGAACTTCTCTTGCTTTGTATATAATGATGGGCGAATAATATTATAATACCTAGCTCCATTAACGTAACAAAATGGAGAAGGTTTTGCTCATCTGCTCTGGTATTCAAGCCCAAATTTGGCGGTAAGAAAAAAAAATGTTAATCTTAGTTACTATTTTATATACTAATAAATACAAGCCAAGAAAAATAGAAACTATGATAGCGCACTTTGCACCTCCTTCATGCTTTCCGATTTGCATCGTAATAATATAAAAGTCAATTCGGGCTCTTGGGTATGGGTATGGATTTTTTCGATCCTCTTCCTTCAAAAGAGACGAGCCATTTTCACTCGACTGCAATATTTTAGTAATGCTAATAGAAAGCATTCTTTATCATTATGCACAAGTGGCTGCACCTGCTGTGCATGAGGGAGGATGATGGGCTCATTTGAATTCGAATAGAGAGAAATAGAACACTCGCTCTACGAGCATATACAAGACACAAAAGTTTTTGGGGTGAAAATGGGAGGGAAAGTGTACCCTCACACGCAGTATATCATTGGCAGGAGTCAGGGTAGCGACGACGATGCTCGGCTTCTGTCAGCTGGAAACACCTATGCGCTTCTCTTGATCTTTTGCTTCCGCTTTCAAGCTCTCGATTATGTGCAAATTTCGCGAAATGCGCTGAATTTATCTTTGAAAGGGGAAGCCAGTAACTTCGGCCAAAAGAAGTAAACGGGAAGCAAGCTATCATTCTCATCAGAAATATGGGACTGAACTTGATATTCGTATTTCGTAAAGATGAAAATAAAAAGTAGTCAGTCGAATTTTTGTATGTTGGGAGGTTGACTTGATACTACAGTATTTTGTTGTTGAATTTTTTGTTGTACACATGTGAAATATTAAATGTATGTACCTTCCGATCGTTGGTCAGATTCTTCAAATAAAAGTCAGGAATTCACTCTCAACATTACACGATATCTCAGCAGGCATTCTTCAAAAAGCCGAACTCTGGCCTCTCTTTTTTAGCCTCTACTGCCACGATATTTCGTACAACCCGGATATTATCTCATACGCATAATACGCCAATTACGTTGAACTACTACACTTCGTGCACCAAATTAGCAACTGTACAAGTAAGCTAAGCAAACACTTAAAGTGTTCAGCAAACTGGTACAAATTCTGAAGACTGGAACTCATTGAAGGCAAAACAGTCTCTGCCTTTTTCTCTAAAGGGGACAACTTAAGATAATTTTAAGCTCTTACATTGTCAAATGGAGTTACTCTATCAAAATTCGGGAAGTAATTTTCAACAAATAACTTTCCTGGATCCATCAGATCTGTTGAGCGTCCAAAACACTTGACGGTCCTCAAAATACTGTCTATCAAAAAGAATAAAGTATCGGACCATACCAAATTACGCATCTTTTCCACCATTATAAGAAAAATATGCAGTTATGCCACATTCATCTGGGGCACTGCTGATAATCTCAAAAATCTCTACGGAACCCTTAAGAGATTCTTCAGAGGCACCTTGAGTATTCCATAGCTCGTAAGAAACAAGTAAATCTTAAAGGAAATACCAGGCATTCCCCCGAAGATTACGTATACTGAGAACGTCAAAAATCAGTCGATCCACATCTAAACTCACTTATGCAAGCCTTAGCTGAGTGCTCATACAAATGGAGTAATTTGGTTGACCACCCTTGTACCTTCATCTTAGTTTCACGTTAGTAAAGAGAATGATCAGTGATTTAACTTAATAAAGTATACGTTCTGTTAGCTTCTTTTTTACTGTCAAACAAGAATACTGCCTCATGCGAAAGAGTTTGGATGATTTTGCTAAGTAAATGTTAGATATGAAAGCTACGATTCAAATCGAACAGTGTACGTTGATCTTGAAATCTGCTTTTATTTTAATCTGCTATTCACATAAACATCATGTAACGTTGATACTGGTACATAAGCAATGGCGATGCAAGAAAAAAAAATTTTTCTCAAGTAATAAAATAGGAAAATAACTTAGGAATCAATTTATTTAACGTAAAAAGTACTTGTTTTAAGCACGTCAGTTTTTTTCTCAGAACTGACAGTCCAAATCCCGGGTAAAGTGTGACGGACAAATACGATTTTATGTTCAGTGCAAGATCCATACATTATTATCTTTCGTCTAGGACGAACATGAAATCGGTCCCAGTTATGAGTATTAAACATTGCGTGATAATTACGATCAAAACAGTCATATTGTTTGTCAAAAAAGGTACAAAAAGTAAATCTTAAAATTTTTTGGCTTGTACTACTGAAAATGTAAGAATTCTATCAAAAATACTCTAAGGAATCAAAGAAGACCAATATAAAAGTCAGCGATAGAATATGCGTATCTTTAAATATATTTCTAGTAACTCACAAGTTATAAACAGTTTTTGCTCTGAAAATTTATCAACGTTACTGGCATTATTATAAAATGTGGTCAAAAAGTTTGTGCGTGAACGAAGAGTACCTACTTTGTGTATTGTCGTAATGTGCTCAATATACATAATTAATAAAAATAATCTTGATAACGGGAATGACCTAATTCAACATTGGTTTAAGTTTTCCAGTCGTTGTTTTTGAAGGATCAAAACCTGAGTTCTCTTGACTCTTTAAATACACATCATCTACTACACAGTTTAGACATAAGGGTGTACATGCTGCCAGAATAATTCATTTTATTCCTGGTAAACTAAAATTTTGCTCAGAGCTAAAGCAGCAGCTAGTCAAAGCATATATACACGTACTGGGACCTTAGTGCTGACTACACGTTTATTGGTGTGCCTTGAAGCGCTTCATCACGTAATTGTACCTATACGGAAAAAGGTAAGACTTACATGTGCGCTAGAACGTTCCCTGTGTTATATTGAGTGTAGTTGTACATCAGTATGTGGAGCGTGTCTTCCTGCACGTATTATATACAATTACGTGCGCGTTATTTTGACTATGAGTATTGGAAATTCATGTCTTGCCAAGTTTTTATATTCAAAAAGTATATGCAGATGTATGTTGTAAGTTTTTGATGATTAGTAGAAAATTGAAGAAAAACTTATTCAATATTTTATTGCTGGTAAGTATATTTTAGTCAATAAAAAAGGACCTCATAACCGTTGTAGAAATGATAGAAAAATTCATCATAGAAGTGTTTACATACGTGAATGAAGGGCATCAAGGTAACCCAATGTAATAACTCACTTACTCTGCATCTACTCAAAGGTTCATTCGATCAACCATAATTTTACCGAATATCCATAATTATTTTGTTCAGTCAATGTACGGGTAACTGTACATTGCAATGCCATGCATGAACATTTTTGGACACACTTTATTTTTTTCTTCTGATACACAAAAACCCTTGAGTTTCCGAAAACCTACCATCTTCTGCAAGAGTGCAGATAAAATAAGAATTAGCGTAACTGATACAGCATTTGATGAATTTATTTTTACTATCAAAGTACCAAGAATGAAGTAGTTAAAGACGTCGACACAATATGCCTTCCAGCGCCTAAATGCAGAGCGGCACAAAGGGCTTAAACTGTGTTTATAAAACTAAAATGTGGGTTCGTATTATATATTCGAAGACAAAATGCCACTTCCATCGTTATAATGTGTATCCCAAGGATATGTGTGTATACATGTACACAAGAAAAGTAGTGTATAAGTACAGCAAAAGTCGGAGTGTACACCCAAAGGCTGGATATCTTCGTAACTATTTATCTCTAGTTCTCGACTACCGAGAATAAAAGCAACTCAGTACTTTAAAGTAGACTTGAATGTGTACACAAGATTATTGACCCAAGGATTTTAGTAATTTACGTAAGGCTTTTAAATAAGCACACGAATTGAAATTGCCTTCTCGCTACGTGACCGTGGTAGTATTACAATGAAGCCTTATGTTCCTTTTCTGGCGTTATACCACGTTTCGCTCCCTAGTCTAGCAATCATACATTATTGCCACGATACGATACTATACTTACTTAATGAGACGTTTACGTGATTCCTGTTGCTGTTTGTTGAGAAAAACAATTGAATTCAACTCTCTACAAGAATTGATCCATTTGATTTCCGAAAAATAATTATGCTCCGAATGTCATACAGTAAACCCATTATACTCCATATAAATATCTCTATACTACATAAAACATTTAAGTTAACGTGCTTATGGTATAACTTATTTGCCACAGCCAAAAATCACTTTCAGAGCAAAAAGAGAGAGAAAAATTACTTTTAGATGAAACTACAATGCTCACCAGGGATGGTCAACCTCACATGTATTGCATCAAAGCTACCTAGGAAGTATTTCCGAGACACAAGGGAAAAAGAAGAAAAAAAATACATAATTCACGTTTATCACCGTTGTATTTTCCCCTTGCTGCCGTTGACATCATCACAGCCACTGAGATCAAATATTATATATGTTTATACTAGTAATCCTATATGTAAGGAGCACACTCGCACTATATGCTCATATACATAACAGCGTTCCCCACATCATTCAGAAGCAGGAGTGTCGGCTTACAATAGTTAGTTTTCTTTCTGCTCGATCGGCAAATGTGTATCAGCAGTAAGTTGTGGATGGATAGATTCCCCAACCACTATTCGTCAGACAATAAAAGTATCCAAAGATAACCCGATATTCGGACTCTTCGACACATTTACATCCATGTGCGTGCGATGTGTATCCATTAAACGTTACTCGAGCGGTGACGCTAATAGCCCCCATCGCTGTGTGTGCAACTTGCACCCCTACGGAAAAACGAGTTTGCAAAGATTCGTCGCGCTCTTCCGACTTACATATACATACACGCACGAACTCCAGCTGAGTCTATTGAAAATTTTTAGTGAACATAACAGCAGCGATCTCGCATAAAAGATACATATAAGATATATGTAATTTACGCGTTGTATGCGCCTCCTAGGTTGTGCATGCCATGAGGATTGTGTATATCACTATTGTCTGTCTTTTCCTCAATTTGGACAACAGGCGTGTAGGAGGACTTTTGCAAGGGCTAATAAAAAAAGAAAAAAAAGTACCAAGTCGAATCAGAATATCATACCCATCCTTACTGACACTGCTGTTTCGGCTGATTTCGAGTGAATTATCGAGCAACTCTGTTTTCATGATTTTTATAACATTCAAGATTCAAGGCGATTATTCGAGTGAAAAAAATTTTAATGTTTCTAAAATGGTTTTACGTTAAGTTATTTTTTTATTAAAAAAAAATTTTTGTGGAAGTTTTGAGATGCACTCGTAAATATTTGTATTCCCTATGTACATGCAGAGCTTTTAGAATTGCATCATAACCGTAAAATATGAGAACTTTTGGTTGGCCCGATGAACATAGAATGAGTATATCTAAATATTTGACTGATGTAGCCAAAAATTTATATATGTATGTGTGTGGGCGTGTGCCCGCGCGTGTGTGTATACTACACTAAGGCTAACCAAAAGTTGTATAAATTCACGATGAGGACTATCCCAAAGTTCTGGATATATAGCGACAAAAACTATTGACTTCAACGGCAGAAAAACAGCTTGCTTGTGGAATTAAGCAAATACATTTCTAGTTAGCAGTCGTTTTAAAGTGGGCAAGCAGCGTAACATCAAAAAATGTTATTTGAGCTTATTTTTTAACATATCACGTTGTAAAATGGTCTATGTGGATAATCATCGATTGCCCTCCAGAATGAAGCAAGTATACGTAAGTATCTCACCACCAGTAGACAAAAAAGCTTATGTATACATAATGGAGTTCAAAATATTTACAACTTATATAAACTATATGCAATTGCAACTTAATTCTGAAACAGAACATATATGGATGTATTAAAAGTACTTATTTATAGACAAAAGCCTAGCGGGGCAGTAGTTAGCACCTACGTAAAATCCTATAGAGGCTCTCGCTAACTAACGAGATTGTCTATTTAGTTTTAGAGAAAATTAAGAGTTCTTCGCCTTGGGAGTTAGGGGTGCATTTCTATCAATTTTTTCTTCATGGTAAAAAAAGAAAAACGTATGATTTACGTTTAGAAAAATTCGGAGGGGAAGTTATAGTTTTTAACGAATAGCATAATGCATCCTACTTGTAATTATTTCACTTAATTTTAATAGTGATTGATAATATAATATTTAATTTTTAATTTTAAGGAAAAATCTAGTTTGAAATAAGACATAATTTTTTAATTAAAACATAATTAGTGTATTAGTAAGTTATAAGAATAAGGTTTGAATTTTTTCATTTTTTGGGAACACTAGTAGTTCGTCCCTTATACAGAAACGGTTCACCACAACCATGTCTACTCTCGTTATGTATCCATGACCGTTTGTACTGGAAAAATGAATATGTATAATAATGTATTTGCAACTGCTAACTAGGAAGCTTTCACCTGAATCGTAACCGTGTGTCACTCTGTGCGGTCTTAACAGAGATCCACCGTGCATAGGTAAAACGACTCCTTTTTTAATCAACAATACAATACTTACTTCTCGTAAAAAGTATACTGAATTTTCAAATGATAAAAGTTTAGAATTAATTAATCAAGAAAAAAATGTCTCGACTAAGCAACATTTAGTGATGACGCTAGTTTTTAAATTAGTAACTTGAATTGAGAGTTACTGGATCGTGTGTATTTTTCTGTATTATTAATAAAAAAAACAAATTTAAAAAAATAAAAACAATTGCATCCATTTTTTCCACACCACCCATGAGGTAAATGGACAGTTTTTGCGTACAAATATGATAAAAAATATTTAACACAGTTTTTACGTATTGTAGCGTCATACATTTTTAATCATATTTATTAAACAAAAAATAGGCGCGTTGACCTTTTTTTATGTTACATTAGCTTTATTTAAATGTAAATTTTTGTAAATAATTCGTGTAATTATTTAATCTCATATAATGACGTGTAATAAATACATCTTTACATTTAAATAAATTAATAAGAACCGTGGTAGTCATCGCCAGTAGCCATACGCAACCACAAAAAGACAGCGCTCACATGTGTCCAAATAAAAAAAAAATTACTATTTCATCATTGCTTTGTTATTATTTTTTCTTCGAAGATGTCAACTACTTCAAACCTGCTATATACTTGGCTAAGAGTTATTATTCAGAGCATATACATAGTATACGAAATCGTTGTAAGAGTATTAACGCCGAAATGTGAACATTTAATCTTTATTTTAATTTCTACTTATTGTATACATTTGTATTTAATTTTACCAAATTCAAAGAATTCACTACTGACCAAGTTTTACAGTTTTATAAATTATATAACTCGAGATAATAATGTCACTACAAAACTTTTATGGTAAAAAAAACTACTAAAAGTTACAATTGATGAATCGAAAAGATTGCTGTGATGTATGTAATGTGTATTTCATTGATCATATTTTACGTACAAAAATTTTCTACCGCTTTTTTGTAAAATTTTCTGATCTTTTTTTTATACTTTCCAAAAAATTATTGAACCTAAAACGAATACACCTATTTCTAACTACAGTTTTCTCCTAATTATCACGTCAAGAATTTATAGCGTAACTTTCTTCAACAAAAATGCTCCACAGCCTACAAAACAAGTATGGTAAGTAAGAAAAAACTTATCAACTGCAGTTAGGATGAGATGATTAATCCTACTCCAAAGAATTTGTTTACATTACTTATGTATAATTTTCATAATTCTAAAGTCGGAAAATTGCATGATGAAAAACCTCCATAATGCACTCAAAAACAATATAAATTCAGTTTCAATATTAAAAAGATATATCCTACTGAGTGGATTATTCAAACTAATAAATTAACAATATACATAAAAAAAGTAGTTGTACGAGGAAAAATAATATTGACAATTGGGCTGTCAAAATTTGGGAGCGCTACAAGGTCGAATGACCTTAATCGTAGAATCAGCATTAGGACAGATTTTACACGGAAGTTTGCTAGTGAAAAAACACTTTTGTTATCTTCGATACTTTCAAAACTTATTCAATTCCAATCAATTTTCATACATGATTTACCAATAGCATCAGAACATGTAATAAGATTATAAAAGCACCTCGTAAAAGTAATGTTGTAAAGAGTTATTAATTCACATAGAAGTAAAAGGGACGGTCAGTTTGTTTGTACTTAAAAAAAGCTTTATAAATAATAACTAAGTATACGTACGGTCAAGACATTGCATACTAAAAAACGTAATGAAAAGCAACATCAAGTAGTAAAATTTTGCAACAGTCGTATACTTTATAACTCAAATTTTATATCTATTGATGAAGGCTTCAATAAAAAACAAACATCAAAAAACTATTTAGCTATTTTTGGTATAAATTTTGATAAAATTCTGAACTAACAAACGTTTAAGTTTCAAAAACGTTAAAATATGTTGCATTGTAAAACTGTGGGGACGAAAAATTACTTTAAACATGCGAAACTTCTTTCAAAATAAAGTACTTTTTGGTCAAATTTTACAAGACATATTTTTGAAAAAATATTACATCATGTCACATAATAATAAAACTAAATATAAAACTTTACAATAATAAATATATCAGTTGAAAAATATGGAGAAAAAAAAAGATAATGAGAAAGAAAAAATTTTTCCAACAAATACAGCACACACTTGCGTAATACGCGCTGCCACTACAGAAGTGCCTCATAGTATTACACCTCTACATCGTTAATTAAGCATCATAAAATTTTTTTATCTTAATGTGGTGAATCGTAAGCCCTACTTAATAAACACTGCTTTGATAAAGATCATTGTCTATAACTTTCACATCATCCGAGAGGTACACAGACCACTTCCATACGATTAAATATTGTACAAATTGTCGAAAACTGCTCCAGACATTGAACAACGTTTTCAGGCTTTGCAACAAGACTTATCCTATGAACAAGATGTTGCGTAGACTTTTTCTTTGTGAATATTATTTTTATTTCAATGTCAAGATCGTGTAATTGCTATCTTCAGTTACATGCCAACCCATAATTAAAGAAACTGATAATCCCTTTACATCAAAATAAATTAATGAAAACCATCGTATTCAGCGCTATAAGCCCTACCTATCCACTATAATAATAATAAAAATAACTTCTTATAAAAAACTTTTACGTAAACATCCAATTTTGTCTTATCTCATCCCTCTTATCACCTCCATTATGTCGTGCTAGTGAGCTTCCGTTCCCTTACGAATCCTGTTCATTGAGTAAATACACAAATAAATTGCTAGAAACATCTCTGCGGTATGTCCTATGATTTTAACTATCCACTAAGGTGAGATTGCAAGAAAGTATTGTTAGTGTTTTTACTTATTCTGAAATTTAGTTTTCGCCAACTCAGTACACTTATCGAGAAAAACGAATACAACGCTATTAATTTAACAATTTATATTTTAAACGGAGAATCCTCAAACCTTATTCGTGTAGTATTTACATTTAAGGGGGCTCCTACGACTACTGCTGAGGTCAAAGACAAACAAAAAATAAAGTTTTGTTTTTCAATAAACAAATGTGTCTGAAAATCATTATGATATTTTTAATAACGTATGAAGTGGGAAAAATGATATTTATGTGTGTAGTTTAACTTTGTACGAAAAATTAATTATTGTTTTGACCAGTCTAGGGCATACGAGGGTGGACCACCAGACCAGACCACCTGTGTTAGTGTAGTATAGCGATGTAATATATAGGTATATGGTATATATAAGTCGTGAACAAGTACGTCTGCTACTGACCTCCCGGACACTATTTATTTATTTCCATCACAATTATCTCGCTAAAATGGTCCTTTATCCACAATTTTTAATACAGCATATTACAAAGGGGGACTTCATCTACAAAACGTATATATTCAGTCTGCTGGGACATTTAATTTAGGTTTATTATAAACGAAAACAAATTGTTTTTCACGCTGGCCCCATAGGAACACGTGCTAATAGATACAACTTTGAGCTCGGATTTCTCAAAATTTTGACCCATTCGAAATATAATTTAGACCACCATTAAATTCAGTAGAAATGTGAACATTTAATCTTTATTTTAATTTCTACTTATTGTATACATTTGTATTTAATTTTACCAAATTCAAAGAATTCACTACTGACCAAGTTTTACAGTTTTATAAATTATANTTTGTATATAAATAATTATAAAAATAAAACTCTATATCCTTCCAAATGACGACGAACACTTCTGGGTTGAAACATAGGTTGTCCAAAGATAGGCAACAGACAACTGTTGCGTTGTGCCCGCGTGCATTGTCAACGTAGGTTAGACGAAGAAAACTTGTCCGACAACATAAAAGGCAGAATAAGGATTCCAGTTGGCACGAACAGCAACTCATCGCTGTTGGAGTACAAGTCCAATGTGATCCTGTAACGATAGCTGATAAATTTTGTGGTGTAAACAATAAAGTAAAAAAATTGACGCGGTTTTTAATGAAATTTTGTAAACACCAATTTTTGATATTAATTTAACTTAGAGGTTTAAGATGCAAAATAATAAATTTCTCAACGAAAAAGAGAGAGAAATAGGAATAAAAATTTTTAGCTGCATTTAAAGTGAATATCTTCATCCTCTACAATTACTCCTGGCACTTCCTCGTGAGAAAACAGGTTGTTGGCAGATGTAATAGAGCCGGGAGACGCAGTTCCACTGCAGGTTTGACGGTACGAACCGGTCAAGAGTGAAGATGAACAGACAAGAAAAACCGTAGGTTCAGCGCTCCACCGCTGATGATGTTCGTCGTAAGAGTCTTCTATAAGAAGGTTTAAGTTAATGTTCACTCTAAGGTATGCAACAAGTATAAAATTTTTATTTATATTGCTCTGATGGTCCTTGAAAAATGTATGAAAAATCTATAAAACTCAAAGGTTACTCACTTTCGTCGGATAAAAATTTTTCTTGTTAAAACTACAAAATAAATATAATATCTACAATCATCAAGGCATGTAAGCATACATGTTTACATACTTGCTACATTAAAGACTTATAGTAGTGACAATAGTTATCAATAATTCAGTATTGATAAGAACGCAATACAGATTTAATTTTTCACAGTAAAACATCAACATACATGTTTAAAGTCAGCGCCTTAAAATTACAACATCAATTATTCAACTTAAAACGTAACGCACAGTATAATGCACTCCGTAACATTAAAACTGACTTTTACAACGTCAGTCAACACCTTTACATACTTCAACACAGCTTCTTTGTAATTTACAATCCAAAACTTATTCATCTACGGTAATAACCTTCCATGACAAAGAACATCTCACATATTCAAGAGTCATTAATGTTAACTTAATTTATGAATAACATGATGATCTACTGACAAATATTAGTAGTTTTTTTTGTACAATTTCCATCTGTTCCGCAAAACAGAATTGAGATGAATCAGTTGCTAACATACACCGATATTACAAGCGATAACCTTACATAACTAAGAATCACAATAGTTTTAACAAGATAACGGCGCACCGTAATAAAAAAAAACTTACTTCCACAACATCAGTCACAACACTTGCATATCTTAACACAGCTACTTCGTGATTAACAGTCTTAGACTTGAGTTCCTATTATAATAAACGATAATAATGTAAAACGACTCGCACGTTTTTGATTTATCAATATTCGCTTAATCTATGAATAACATAATTTTCTAGTTGCAGTAAATAACAATTTTTTTTTGTACAGGCATTATCTGTTACGCAGAACAACAATAAAATACATTAGTTGCACACATACACTGATATTTCGAACGATAGCTTTACATCACTAAAAATAACAATAGTTTTTACGAAAATTATAATTTTCTTAATTTGAACAGTGCCATGGCAACAATAATTAAGTACACAATTTTATTGTGTAGTTCTTGATTGCTTCTCAAGTGCTGGGAAATGATATTCCTAAAACAAACGCCCATTAAAGTAACAAAATAAAAAATTAGAGCATGCTAAAAAAAATTATTAAGTTTTAAAGTGCTAGCTGCATGTTATAGTTTCTCTCTTCTTTTCCTCCAAATGAAGATAACATCTACGAAAGAGCTGCCGGTTTGAAAAAACGTGCAGACGATTCGAGAAAATCTGACCGTCCCGTTGACTCTTGAATGCAGATCAAAGTTGAGCAGTCTGGTGACCTGAGATATTTACTAGTTAATATTGCCGTGAATGAACGGGTCGACTACAAGGTTCATAATTTAAATAGCCTATGTCAATTAAAAGCGATTCTACCTCATAAATTGAAACAAATAAAAGCTCTATAATACAGACCGATATAAGTTAGAGAAAATCTTTGAAGGTCTTGCTTAACGATAAAAAGAGCTCAGCAAATTAATATGAAAATTAACAATAATTAAAAATTTATGTATGTCTACTAAAGGCATTTGAAACTTCTTCACCAAAATAAAGACCGACAGAGGGTGTTGACTTGCTGGTAGAAAAGTTGACTCGTATAAATGTACTGCCACCGCACAATTTGCCAAAGAGTACGTTGTGAAAGTAGAAAGAAAAAATGCAGGTAAAAAGTAATCCAACTGTCATCAGACACGTCTGTAGGACCGCTTGAAATAGGTGTTGCTAAAGAACAGTCTGAAGCGCGTATTCGTCTGACGTTGATACAATGTGGGTGCTTGATTTTTCTGCAACATTATTCAATAAATTTTATAATGAATCATCAAAAAATTAAAATCAACAGAAAAAGGAGCAGCTTAACAAAACAAAAACAATTACGTTGAGATTTTCAGATATTTTTTTTAATAGAAAAGCAATCAGATAACTTAATCTTTTTCGTTTTGATTTAATATTTTATAAAAAATGAAGTTAGTTTGGAACAAATCAAAGAATGTGCTTTAAATAATAATAACTAAGAAAGTAAGCGATTAGCTGCTTTAACATGTTGAAATATTCAGTATTCCCGGAAAACGTCGCATCATCTTCGTCCATACGATGGTTGCCAAATAGCCTAGAGTAGATGATGAACGTAGTGCGCACATACGCACTGCCGCTGCAGTTTCGATAAAAGAGACCAATGTTGTGGGATAAAAAGCATGATGCAGTCGCCAAGAAAAGTTACACATTCAGCGTTTCGACGATGATGGTAGTTGTCTGGACCTACGTCCTGAAAAAAATTAAGTTAATTCTACTCTGAACGAGCGCAATAACTTTTGACTTTTTATTAATATCGAAAAATAATCAATCATTAAGAAAAAATATCCAAAAAAAATGATGCAATAGAACTTACGGCAATTTTTAAACATGAGAGAATAAAAAGTCGAACAAGACCAATATGTAAATAAGTACAGAAAGTTTGACATGTTAGAATACATGTGTACACACATTGAAACTTAAAATAATGAATCGATAACAATCACTACGCAATCAATTATTGCATAACACGATTCGCAGGAAATTTGACACATTTATCTCTCGTCATACAAACGAACAGTGTTGAGGCAGGAGGAGGTAACCGTTATCCAGAATCACCGCACCGCAGAAAAAGAAATCGGCTATGAGCATAAATACGTATAACTTGATGTGCACGTTCAGAGCAGAAGCTGATACTCGTAATACACGAGACAGTGTACAGCAGGTCAGAAGCAGCAAGCGAAGACTTTTCCTGGCAGCTATGCAGAAACAGTAGTTTGCCACAACCAAAGGCGCGCTACTCGAAGGTGATCTCGAACATGAAGGCTGCGAAGGAGTAAAATGCAGCGACACGTAGTCTAAGCCGGTGTCTGCGGCAGTAGTTTGCCCTGAGAGAGAGTACTCAGCTTGTTGTCAACAAATGTCGCAGACGCGGAAACTTGTAGAGCACGAGTTTGCTTGAGCTACCAAGAAGCAAATTTATCTTTAGCTTGGACGGAAAACGGTGACAGCATCTATTAAATCGATCTAGATCGCAAATAAAAAAAGGTGCTCAAATAGTGATAAAAGCTTGTAGTTGATCAGCGGAGCAGCAAACCATTTAGCTACTAGCAGAGATGCAGCGATGTTCTCACAGCTACTTATCAGTAAGAACTTTACAACTATGGTGTTAACAATTATAAAATGCATAACAAAAAGGCACACACACTATACTCAAACAAACTACTGCTTAGCCTAATCAACAATCGCATAAGATTATTTTACATAAAAATAGTATTAACAATTAAACAATACGTTTAAAACATAGGTAGAGACGAATATGACAAAAAAAAGTGACAGTTGAGCCGTCAAGACCTTAAACCCACTTGAAATCACTTGGACAATTTACCTGAAATGAGAAATCTATTATTTACCAAAGAAAATGACAAATATTATTATAAATAATAATAATGAAAGACGATAATTAATAAAAAATGTTAGCTGCACGTTAGAGCTCATCTCTTGATTCTCCTTGAAACTCGCAGTAACACTTATGACAGGAAATAAGGTAGTTGCAACTCGTAAAGCCAGAATGTAGGGAGTGAAAAATAAGTCGAAGCCGAAATGAAGAATTTCCAGATAGCACGTTTTACATGCCAACGTCATTGAGGGATAGACCAAGAGTACTCCTGTAACATTTGCTAGTAAATTCTAACATCGGAAACAAATGAATTTAAGTCTCTAATCTNAACACAGCTTCTTTGTAATTTACAATCCAAAACTTATTCATCTACGGTAATAACCTTCAATGACACAGAACATCTTACACATTCAAGAGTTAATAATATTAACTTAATTTATAAATAACATGATGATCTACTGACAAATAAAATCAATTTTTTTGTTACAATTTTTATCTGTTACGCAGAACAGCATTATGATAGATCCGTTGCGATGTAACATGTAATAAGCTTTCATAACTAAAAACAATAATGGTTAACACAATGAATACATTTTTGGCAACTTTAACAATGAAATGACAACAATAAGGTGATGCATAATTTTCCCGTGTAGTTCTTCAATGCAGAGATACGATTTTACTTCAACGAAAGCTTACTTATATAAAAACGAAATTTTCGAAGCATCCAGAATTATTGTATACAATTTCAACGATTCAGCTGTATGAGAATTTCACAATTTTTCTTTACCACGGACATAAAAATAAATTTTTTAAATATTCATACAATTTCGTGTCTTAACAATGCAGCGTCCGTTGAGTTTACTGCCAATCCCTGATCGAATAAGAGTCAAGATGAATAAACTTTAAAAATTATTTGAAAAAAAATTGGCACCTCTCAAACTTACGTACCACATCTTTTATTAAGTAAGGAATTAATAAAAAATTTAATAAATGAAAGATTTTGAAATTGTGGCATCTCTTCAGCTAACCACTTTATAATACAGTTAAACATGTCCTTAAACCTTATTCCCTTGCAATCAAATTAAAGTGAACTCTATTGACACATAAATTTTTAGTATAATTTAAATATAGTGCCAAGTAAAAATGGTGCTACTCCAGTCTACTGTAATGACATAATAAAATGAAATCTCATAGAAAAGAACCAAACGATAAATTATGTAGAAATGGCGCCCCTCGAGCCTACCACACTCTCTATAGAAGGTAAAAAATAAAAAAATATTCGACAAGCAATAAATACATAGCCATAGGATTATATATAAAATTAAAGTATTTATACTTATTATCAACTCTTTTGAGTGATGGAAAATATTGTTACAATTTTACGGAATTAAGAAATTAATTTTTAAATTAATAGTACGACTACAGCTCCTCATAATAAGTACACTTTCTAAGATTTGTAAATAAGGCTGTAACTCCATGAATCATAGAAAAAAATGCGTTTATCCTGCAGTACGTTAAGAAAATGGTAAACCTATGTCATGTACACGGCTTTTTTCCAAGGGACTATATTACGTATTAGCGTTCTAATCTTTAGCCAAAAAATGTAGTTTTCTCGTCCATTTTTTCCACACCACCACTGAGGTAAATGAACCATTTCTATACGAATAAATATTAAACAAATCGTTTAATCTGCTCCAGACATTAAACGACCTTTTAAACTCTGTTGTAATATTTATCGTAAAGAAAAGATGGCGCGTTGACTTTTTTTTTGTTAATATTATCCTTATTATAATGTAAAGATCGCTCAATCGGTACTTTTAATTACATGTAAAAAGGTTATTAAAAGTACTGATATCCCTTTTACATTTAAATAAGTTAATAGGAACCGTGGTAGTCATCGCCTGTAGCCCTACCCATCCACGAAAAAGAATTTTTTTTCTTTCTATCTACCTGTAACAAAATTGAAATTGACCAGTTATAAGTAAATTACAATTACAAACTTATATTTGACCACATAGATTGCCTATATAAAAGCATCTAGTTTATAATTCTTATAAGAACTATTTAGTTAATACGGAGTCGATGTCTTAAAAAAAACATATCACCTGGACTGCTTGCAAATTATAGACTAAAATTTAATTTTTTTTCTCTTATTTCCATATCAAATTAGGCTTATAGCAAAATAAGTGTACTTATTATGAGGAACGAAGATCACACTATTTAATTAAAAACTTTGATCTTAAACGTACCATTTTTCGAGTAATGGCACAAGAGATATTGGTCGTACTTATGTCTTTACAAAAATATTCCTTTATTTAATAACAGATGCGAAAAATCTAAAATATAGATTATATGATAAATATTTACAATAAGAACTTACTTCATCTTACAACTACTAAAACACTTAATCTAAACTCCTAATAAGCGTACTCAAACATTAAATGCTGTTAAGACAGATCAACAAACAAATCTATTTATTGATTGTAATCAAAATTGACCTGAAATTTTGTTTTAGTCTCGTCATTAACGATAAAAAGCTTATCAACAGCTAAATTAAAAACAAACGAGGATTTTCAGAAATCTCACAAACTTAAACAAATCATTTTTGGCCATCAAAAGAATTAAAGTATTTAAAAAGCAGCGCCCCCTAAGCCTACTGCCTCACCCTAACTGATACAAAACTATTTTCAATTATTAGACGAATTAAAGTAGTTGAAAAGCAGCGCCTCTTAAGCATACTGCCTCACCTTGACCAATACAAAACTATCTTCGAATATTACAAAAATTGAAGTACATGAAAAGCAGCGCCTCTCAAGCATACTGCCTAACCCTGACCAATACAAAACTATTTTCAATTATAAGACTAATTAAAATAGTTGGCAAGCAGCGCCTCTCAAGCATACTGCCTCACCCTGACAAATACAAAACTATTTTTATTTATTAGACGAGATTAATTTGTTGAAAAGCAGCGCCTCTCAAGCATACTGCCTCAC
Organism: Copidosoma floridanum; assembly: GCF_000648655.2. The sequence goes on from NW_019379654.1 coordinate 1,097,091, forward strand.
CCTGACAAATACAAAACTATTTTTATTTATTAGACGAGATTAATTTGTTGAAAAGCAGCGCCTCTCAAGCATACTGCCTCACCCTGACAAATACAAAACTATTTTTATTTATTAGACGAGATTAATTTGTTGAAAAGCAGCGCCTCTCAAGCATACTGCCTCACCCTGACAAATACAAAACTATTTTTATTTATTAGACGAGATTAATTTGTTGAAAAGCAGCGCCTCTCAAGCATACTGCCTCACCCTGACAAATACAAAACTATTTTTATTTATTAGACGAGATTAATTTGTTGAAAAGCAGCGCCTCTCAAGCATACTGCCTCACCCTGACAAATACAAAACTATTTTTATTTATTAGACGAGATTAATTTGTTGAAAAGCAGCGCCTCTCAAGCATACTGCCTCACCCTGACAAATACAAAACTATTTTTATTTATTAGACGAGATTAATTTGTTGAAAAGCAGCGCCTCTCAAGCATACTGCCTCACCCTGACAAATACAAAACTATTTTTATTTATTAGACGAGATTAATTTGTTGAAAAGCAGCGCCTCTCAAGCATACTGCCTCACCCTGACAAATACAAAACTATTTTTATTTATTAGACGAGATTAATTTGTTGAAAAGCAGCGCCTCTCAAGCATACTGCCTCACCCTGACAAATACAAAACTATTTTTATTTATTAGACGAGATTAATTTGTTGAAAAGCAGCGCCTCTCAAGCATACTGCCTCACCCTGACCAATACAAAACTATTTTTGTATATTAGAAAAATTAAAGTAAATGAAATGCAGCGCCTCTCAAGCATACTGCCTTACCCTTACCAATACAAAATTATTTTTAATTATTAGATGAATTTAATTTGTTGAAAAGCAGCGCCTCTCAAGCATACTGCCTCACCCTGACCAATACAAAACTATTTTTGTATATTAGAAAAATTAAAGTAAATGAAATGCAGCGCCTCTCAAGCATACTGCCTTACCCTTACCAATACAAAATTATTTTTAATTATTAGATGAATTTAATTTGTTGAAAAGCAGCGCCTCTCAAGCATACTGCCTCACCCCGACCAATACAAAACTATTTTTAATTATTAGATAAATTTAATTTGTTGAAAAGCAGCGCCTCTCAAGCATACTGCCTCACCCTGACAAATACACAACTATTTTTATTTATTAGACGAGATTAATTTGTTAAAAAGCAGCGCCTCTCAAGCAGACTGCCTCACCCTGACTAATACAAAACTATTTTTGTATATTAGAAAAATTAAAGTAAATGAAATGCAGCGCCTCTCAAGCATACTGCCTCACCCTGACCAATACAAAACTATTTTCAATTATTAGACTAATTAAAATAGTTGGCAAGCAGCGCCTTTCAAGCATACTGCCTCACCCTGACAAATACAAAACTATTTTTATTTATTAGACGAGATTAATTTGTTGAAAAGCAGCGCCTCTCAAGCATACTGCCTCACCCTGACAAATACAAAACTATTTTTATTTATTAGACGAGATTAATTTGTTGAAAAGCAGCGCCTCTCAAGCATACTGCCTCACCCTGACAAATACAAAACTATTTTTATTTATTAGACGAGATTAATTTGTTGAAAAGCAGCGCCTCTCAAGCATACTGCCTCACCCTGACAAATACAAAACTATTTTTATTTATTAGACGAGATTAATTTGTTGAAAAGCAGCGCCTCTCAAGCATACTGCCTCACCCTGACAAATACAAAACTATTTTTATTTATTAGACGAGATTAATTTGTTGAAAAGCAGCGCCTCTCAAGCATACTGCCTCACCCTGACAAATACAAAACTATTTTTATTTATTAGACGAGATTAATTTGTTGAAAAGCAGCGCCTCTCAAGCATACTGCCTCACCCTGACAAATACAAAACTATTTTTATTTATTAGACGAGATTAATTTGTTGAAAAGCAGCGCCTCTCAAGCATACTGCCTCACCCTGACAAATACAAAACTATTTTTATTTATTAGACGAGATTAATTTGTTGAAAAGCAGCGCCTCTCAAGCATACTGCCTCACCCTGACAAATACAAAACTATTTTTATTTATTAGACGAGATTAATTTGTTGAAAAGCAGCGCCTCTCAAGCATACTGCCTCACCCTGACAAATACAAAACTATTTTTATTTATTAGACGAGATTAATTTGTTGAAAAGCAGCGCCTCTCAAGCATACTGCCTCACCCTGACCAATACAAAATTATTTTTGTATATTACAAAAATTTAAGTAAATGAAAAGCAGCGCCTCTCAAGCATACTGCCTCACCCTGACAAATACAAAACTATTTTTATTTATTAGACAAGATTAATTTGTTAAAAAGCAGCGCCTCTCAAGCATACTGCCTCACCCTGACCAATACAAAACTATTTTTGTATATTAGAAAATTTAAAGTAAATGAAAAGCAGCGCCTCTCAAGCATACTGCCTTACCCTTACCAATAAAAAACTATTTTTGTATACAAGACGAATCAAATTAGTTGAAAAGCAGCGCCTCTCAAGCATACTGCCTCACCCTGACAAATACAAAACTATTTTTATTTATTAGACAAGATTAATTTGTTAAAAAGCAGCGCCTCTCAAGCATACTGCCTCACCCTGACCAATACAAAACTATTTTTGTATATTAGAAAATTTAAAGTAAATGAAAAGCAGCGCCTCTCAAGCATACTGCCTTACCCTTACCAATAAAAAACTATTTTTGTATACAAGACGAATCAAAGTAGTTGAAAAGCAGCGCCTCTAAAGCATACTGCCTCACCCTGACCAATACAAATATATCTTTGAATATTACAAAAATTTAAGTAAATAAGAAGCAGCGCCTCTCAAGCATACTGCCTCACCCTGAGAAATACAAAACTATTTTTGTATATTAGAAAATTTAAAGTAAATGAAAAGCAGCGCCTCTAAAGCATACTGCCTCACCCTGACCAATACAAAACTATCTTCGAATATTACAAAAATTTAAGTAAATGAAAAGCAGCGCCTCTCAAGCATACTGCCTAACCTTGACCAATACAAAACTATTTTAGACGAGATTAATTTGTTGAAAAGCAGCGCCCCTCAAGCATACTTTCCCACCCTGACAAATACAAAACTATTCTTATTTATTAGACGAGATTAATTTGTTGAAAAGCAGCGCCTCTCAAGCATACTGCCTCACCCTGACCAATACAAAACTATTTTTGTATATTAGAAAATTTAAAGTAAATGAAATGCAGCGCCTCTCAAGCATACTGCCTTACCCTTACCAATACAAAATCATTTTTAATTATTAGATGAATTTAATTTGTTAAAAAGCAGCGCCTCTCAAGCATACTGCCTCACCCCGACCAATACAAAACTATTTTTATTTATTAGACTAATTAAAATAGTTGGCAAGCAGCGCCTCTCAAGCATACTGACTCACTCTGACAAATACAAAACTATTTTTATTTATTAGACGAGATTAATTTGTTAAAAAGCAGCGCCTCTTAAGCATACTGCCTCACCCTGACCAATACAAAACTATTTTTATTTATTAGACGAGATTAATTTGTTAAAAAGCAGCGCCTCTCAAGCATACTGCCTCACCCTGACCAATACAAAACTATTTTCAATTATTAGACTAATTAAATTAGTTGGCAAGCAGCGCCTCTCAAGCATACTGCCTCACCCTGACAAATACAAAACTATTTTTATTTATTAGACGAGATTAATTTGTTGAAAAGCAGCGCCTCTCAAGCATACTGCCTCACCCTGACAAATACAAAACTATTTTTATTTATTAGACGAGATTAATTTGTTGAAAAGCAGCGCCTCTCAAGCATACTGCCTCACCCTGACAAATACAAAACTATTTTTATTTATTAGACGAGATTAATTTGTTGAAAAGCAGCGCCTCTCAAGCATACTGCCTCACCCTGACAAATACAAAACTATTTTTATTTATTAGACGAGATTAATTTGTTGAAAAGCAGCGCCTCTCAAGCATACTGCCTCACCCTGACAAATACAAAACTATTTTTATTTATTAGACGAGATTAATTTGTTGAAAAGCAGCGCCTCTCAAGCATACTGCCTCACCCTGACAAATACAAAACTATTTTTATTTATTAGACGAGATTAATTTGTTGAAAAGCAGCGCCTCTCAAGCATACTGCCTCACCCTGACAAATACAAAACTATTTTTATTTATTAGACGAGATTAATTTGTTGAAAAGCAGCGCCTCTCAAGCATACTGCCTCACCCTGACAAATACAAAACTATTTTTATTTATTAGACGAGATTAATTTGTTGAAAAGCAGCGCCTCTCAAGCATACTGCCTCACCCTGACAAATACAAAACTATTTTTATTTATTAGACGAGATTAATTTGTTGAAAAGCAGCGCCTCTCAAGCATACTGCCTCACCCTGACAAATACAAAACTATTTTTATTTATTAGACGAGATTAATTTGTTGAAAAGCAGCGCCTCTCAAGCATACTGCCTCACCCTGACAAATACAAAACTATTTTTATTTATTAGACGAGATTAATTTGTTGAAAAGCAGCGCCTCTCAAGCATACTGCCTCACCCTGACAAATACAAAACTATTTTTATTTATTAGACGAGATTAATTTGTTGAAAAGCAGCGCCTCTCAAGCATACTGCCTCACCCTGACAAATACAAAACTATTTTTATTTATTAGACGAGATTAATTTGTTGAAAAGCAGCGCCTCTCAAGCATACTGCCTCACCCTGACAAATACAAAACTATTTTTATTTATTAGACGAGATTAATTTGTTGAAAAGCAGCGCCTCTCAAGCATACTGCCTCACCCTGACAAATACAAAACTATTTTTATTTATTAGACGAGATTAATTTGTTGAAAAGCAGCGCCTCTCAAGCATACTGCCTCACCCTGACAAATACAAAACTATTTTTATTTATTAGACGAGATTAATTTGTTGAAAAGCAGCGCCTCTCAAGCATACTGCCTCACCCTGACAAATACAAAACTATTTTTATTTATTAGACGAGATTAATTTGTTGAAAAGCAGCGCCTCTCAAGCATACTGCCTCACCCTGACAAATACAAAACTATTTTTATTTATTAGACGAGATTAATTTGTTGAAAAGCAGCGCCTCTCAAGCATACTGCCTCACCCTGACAAATACAAAACTATTTTTATTTATTAGACGAGATTAATTTGTTGAAAAGCAGCGCCTCTCAAGCATACTGCCTCACCCTGACAAATACAAAACTATTTTTATTTATTAGACGAGATTAATTTGTTGAAAAGCAGCGCCTCTCAAGCATACTGCCTCACCCTGACAAATACAAAACTATTTTTATTTATTAGACGAGATTAATTTGTTGAAAAGCAGCGCCTCTCAAGCATACTGCCTCACCCTGACAAATACAAAACTATTTTTATTTATTAGACGAGATTAATTTGTTGAAAAGCAGCGCCTCTCAAGCATACTGCCTCACCCTGACAAATACAAAACTATTTTTATTTATTAGACGAGATTAATTTGTTGAAAAGCAGCGCCTCTCAAGCATACTGCCTCACCCTGACAAATACAAAACTATTTTTATTTATTAGACGAGATTAATTTGTTGAAAAGCAGCGCCTCTCAAGCATACTGCCTCACCCTGACAAATACAAAACTATTTTTATTTATTAGACGAGATTAATTTGTTGAAAAGCAGCGCCTCTCAAGCATACTGCCTCACCCTGACCAATACAAAACTATTTTCAATTATTAGACTAATTAAAATAGTTGGGAAGCAGCGCCTCTCAAGCATACTGCCTCACCCTGACCAATACAAAACTATTTTCAATTATTAGACTAATTAAAATAGTTGGCAAGCACCGCCTCTCAAGCATACTGCCTCACCCTGACAAATACAAAACTATTTTTAATTATCAGACGAGATTAATTTGTTAAAAAGCAGCGCCTCTTAAGCATACTGCCTTACCCTTACCAATACAAAATTATTTTTAATTATTAGACAAATCTAATTTGTTTAAAAGCAGCGCCTCTCAAGCATACTGCCTTACCCTTACCAATACAAAATTATTTTTAATTATTAGATAAATTTAATTTGTTGAAAAGCCGCGCCTTGCAAGCATACTACCTCACCCCGACCAATACCAAACTATTTTTGTATATTACAAAAATTTCAGTAAATTAAAAGAAGCACCTCTCAAGCATACTACCTCACCCCGACCAATACCAAACTATTTTTGTATATTACAAAAATTTCAGTAAATTAAAAGAAGCACCTCTCAAGCACACTGCCTCACCCTGACTAATACAAAACTATTTTTATTTATCAGACGAGATTAATTTGTTGAAAAGCAGCACCTTTAAAGCATACTGCTTTACCCTGACCAATACAAAACTATTTTTGAATAGTACAAAAATTTAAGTAAATGAAAAGCAGCGCCTCTCAAGCATAATGCCTCACCCTGACAAATACAAAACTTTTTTTATTTATTAGACGAGATCAATTTGTTGAAAAGCAGCGCCTCTCAAGCATACTGCCTCACCCTGACCAATACGAAACTATTTTTGTATATTAGAAAAATCAAAGTAAATAAAAGGCAGCGCCTCTCAAGATACTGCCTTACCCTTACCAATACAAAATTATTTTTAATTATTAGATGAATTTAATTTGTTGAAAAGCAGCGCCTCTCAAGCATACTGCCTCACCCTGACCAATACGAAACTATTTTTGTATATTAGAAAAATCAAAGTAAATAAAAGGCAGCGCCTCTCAAGATACTGCCTTACCCTTACCAATACAAAATTATTTTTAATTATTAGATGAATTTAATTTGTTGAAAAGCAGCGCCTCTCAAGCATACTGCCTCACCCTGACCAATACAAAACTATTTTTGTATATTAGAAAAATTAAAGTAAATAAAATGCAGCGCCTCTCAAGCATACTGCCTTACCCTTACCAATACAAAATTATTTTTAATTATTAGATGAATTTAATTTGTTGAAAAGCAGCGCCTCTCAAGCATACTGCCTCACCCTGACCAATACAAAACTATTTTTGTATATTAGAAAAATTAAAGTAAATGAAATGCAGCGCCTCTCAAGCATACTGCCTTACCCTTACCAATACAAAATTATTTTTAATTATTAGATGAATTTAATTTGTTGAAAAGCAGCGCCTCTCAAGCATACTGCCTCACCCTGACCAATACAAAACTATTTTTATTTATTAGACGAGATTAATTTGTTGAAAAGCAGCGCCTCTCAAGCATACTGCCTCACCCTGACCAATACAAAACTATTTTTATTTATTAGACGAGATTAATTTGTTGAAAAGCAGCGCCTCTCAAGCATACTGCCTCACCCTGACCAATACAAAACTATTTTTATTTATTAGACGAGATTAATTTGTTGAAAAGCAGCGCCTCTCAAGCATACTGCCTCACCCTGACCAATACAAAACTATTTTTATTTATTAGACGAGATTAATTTGTTGAAAAGCAGCGCCTCTCAAGCATACTGCCTCACCCTGACCAATACAAAACTATTTTTATTTATTAGACGAGATTAATTTGTTGAAAAGCAGCGCCTCTCAAGCATACTGCCTCACCCTGACCAATACAAAACTATTTTTATTTATTAGACGAGATTAATTTGTTGAAAAGCAGCGCCTCTCAAGCATACTGCCTCACCCTGACCAATACAAAACTATTTTTATTTATTAGACGAGATTAATTTGTTGAAAAGCAGCGCCTCTCAAGCATACTGCCTCACCCTGACCAATACAAAACTATTTTTATTTATTAGACGAGATTAATTTGTTGAAAAGCAGCGCCTCTCAAGCATACTGCCTCACCCTGACCAATACAAAACTATTTTTATTTATTAGACGAGATTAATTTGTTGAAAAGCAGCGCCTCTCAAGCATACTGCCTCACCCTGACCAATACAAAACTATTTTTATTTATTAGACGAGATTAATTTGTTGAAAAGCAGCGCCTCTCAAGCATACTGCCTCACCCTGACCAATACAAAACTATTTTTATTTATTAGACGAGATTAATTTGTTGAAAAGCAGCGCCTCTCAAGCATACTGCCTCACCCTGACCAATACAAAACTATTTTTATTTATTAGACGAGATTAATTTGTTGAAAAGCAGCGCCTCTCAAGCATACTGCCTCACCCTGACCAATACAAAACTATTTTTATTTATTAGACGAGATTAATTTGTTGAAAAGCAGCGCCTCTCAAGCATACTGCCTCACCCTGACCAATACAAAACTATTTTTATTTATTAGACGAGATTAATTTGTTGAAAAGCAGCGCCTCTCAAGCATACTGCCTCACCCTGACCAATACAAAACTATTTTTATTTATTAGACGAGATTAATTTGTTGAAAAGCAGCGCCTCTCAAGCATACTGCCTCACCCTGACCAATACAAAACTATTTTTATTTATTAGACGAGATTAATTTGTTGAAAAGCAGCGCCTCTCAAGCATACTGCCTCACCCTGACCAATACAAAACTATTTTTATTTATTAGACGAGATTAATTTGTTGAAAAGCAGCGCCTCTCAAGCATACTGCCTCACCCTGACCAATACAAAACTATTTTTATTTATTAGACGAGATTAATTTGTTGAAAAGCAGCGCCTCTCAAGCATACTGCCTCACCCTGACCAATACAAAACTATTTTTATTTATTAGACGAGATTAATTTGTTGAAAAGCAGCGCCTCTCAAGCATACTGCCTCACCCTGACCAATACAAAACTATTTTTATTTATTAGACGAGATTAATTTGTTGAAAAGCAGCGCCTCTCAAGCATACTGCCTCACCCTGACCAATACAAAACTATTTTTATTTATTAGACGAGATTAATTTGTTGAAAAGCAGCGCCTCTCAAGCATACTGCCTCACCCTGACCAATACAAAACTATTTTTATTTATTAGACGAGATTAATTTGTTGAAAAGCAGCGCCTCTCAAGCATACTGCCTCACCCTGACCAATACAAAACTATTTTTATTTATTAGACGAGATTAATTTGTTGAAAAGCAGCGCCTCTCAAGCATACTGCCTCACCCTGACCAATACAAAACTATTTTTATTTATTAGACGAGATTAATTTGTTGAAAAGCAGCGCCTCTCAAGCATACTGCCTCACCCTGACCAATACAAAACTATTTTTATTTATTAGACGAGATTAATTTGTTGAAAAGCAGCGCCTCTCAAGCATACTGCCTCACCCTGACCAATACAAAACTATTTTTATTTATTAGACGAGATTAATTTGTTGAAAAGCAGCGCCTCTCAAGCATACTGCCTCACCCTGACCAATACAAAACTATTTTTATTTATTAGACGAGATTAATTTGTTGAAAAGCAGCGCCTCTCAAGCATACTGCCTCACCCTGACCAATACAAAACTATTTTTATTTATTAGACGAGATTAATTTGTTGAAAAGCAGCGCCTCTCAAGCATACTGCCTCACCCTGACCAATACAAAACTATTTTTATTTATTAGACGAGATTAATTTGTTGAAAAGCAGCGCCTCTCAAGCATACTGCCTCACCCTGACCAATACAAAACTATTTTTATTTATTAGACGAGATTAATTTGTTGAAAAGCAGCGCCTCTCAAGCATACTGCCTCACCCTGACCAATACAAAACTATTTTTATTTATTAGACGAGATTAATTTGTTGAAAAGCAGCGCCTCTCAAGCATACTGCCTCACCCTGACCAATACAAAATTATTTTTGTATATTAGAAAAATCTAAGTAAATGAAAAGCAGCGCCTCTAAAGCATACTGCCTTACCCTTACCAATACAAAATTATTTTTAATTATTAGACAAATCTAATTTGTTTAAAAGCAGCGCCTTTGAAGCAAACTGCCTCACCCTGACCAATACAAAACTACTTTTGTATATTAGAAAAATTGAAGTAAATGAAATGCAGCGCCTCTCAAGCATACTGCCTCACCCTTACCAATACAAAATTATTTTTATTTATTAGATGAATTTAATTTGTTAAAAAGCAGCACCTCTCGAGCATACTGCCTCACCCTGACCTATACAAAACTACTTTTGTATATTAGAAAAATTAAAGTAAATGAAATGCAGCGCCTCTCAAGCATACTGCCTTACTCTCACCAATACCAAACTATTTTTAATTATTAGATGAATTTAATTTGTTGAAAAGCAGCACCTTTCAAGCATACTGCCTCACCCTAACCAATACAAAACTATTTTTAATTATTAGACGAGATTGATTTGTTGAAAAGCAGCAACTCTCAAGCATACTGCCTCACCCTGACAAATACAAAACTATTTTTATTTATAAGACGAGATTAATTTGTTTAAGAGCAGCGCCTCTCAAGCATACTGCCTCACCCTGACCAATACAAAACTATTTTTGTATATTAGAAAAATTAAAGTAAATAAAATGCAGCGCCTTTCAAGCATACTGCCTTACCCTTACCAATACAAAACTATTTTTGTATATAAGACGAATCAAAGTAGTTGACAAGCAGCGCCTCTAAAGCATACTGCCTCACCCTGACCAATACAAAACTGTCTTCGAATATTACAAAAATTCAAGTAAATGAAAAGCAGCGCTTCTCAAGCATACTGCCTCACCCCGACCAATAAAAAACTATTTTTATTTATTAGACGAGATTAATTTGTTAAAAAGCAGCGCCTCTCAAGCATACTGCCTCACCCTGACGAATACAAAACTATTTTTATTTATTAGACGAGATTAATTTGTTAAAAAGCAGCGCCTCTCAAGCATACTGCCTCACCCTGACCAATGCAAAACTATTTTTGTATATCAGAAAAATTAAAGTAAATTAAATGCAGCGCCTCTCAAGCATACTGCCTTACCCTTAGCAATACAAAACTATTTTTATTTATTAGACGAGATTAATTTGTTAAAAAGCAGCGCCTCTCAAGCATACTGCCTCACCCTGACCAATACAAAACTATTTTTGTATATTAGAAAAATTAAAGTAAATGAAATGCAGCGCCTCTCAAGCATACTGCCTTACCCTTTCCAATACAAAATTATTTTTAATTATTAGATGAATTTAATTTGTTAAAAAGCAGCGCCTCTCAAGCACACTGCCTCACCCTGACCAATACAAAACTATTTTCAATTATTAGACTAATTAAATTAGTTGGCAAGCAGCGTCTCTCAAGCATATTCCCTTACCCTTACCAATACAAAAATATTTTAAATTATTAGACCAATTAAATTAGTTGAAAAGCAGCGCCTCTCAAGCATACTGCCTCATCCTGACCAATACAAAACTATTTTCAATTATTAGACTAATTAAATAAGTTGAAAAGCAGCGCCTCTTAAGCATACTGCCTTACCCTGACAAATACAAAACTATTTTTATTTATTAGACGAGATAAATTTTTTGAAAAGCAGAGCCTTCGAAGCATACTGCCTTACCCTGACTAATACAAAATTATTTTTGATCATCAGACGAATCAAAGTATCTGAAAAGCAGCGCCTCGCAAGCCTACTGCCATGCTCAAACTTAGATACAATTATTTTAAATTATCAGACAAATTAGAATATTTAAAGAGTTGCGCCTTTTAATCATATTGCCTATCCTTAAAGTAAAATTAATTGAACGATACCTTTTAGTTAATATAAAAATTAAAAACACAGCACCTCTGAAGCTTACGGTTATACCCTGACTTTTACATAATTATTTTAGACAATGAGACAAATCAGAGTATCTAAAGAGCAGCGCTACTGAGCATTTTGCCTTTTTCTATAGTTTACAGAATTAAACGATTTTTCTAAGTAACTAGAAAAAGTTGCTAACGCAGTGCCTCTTAAACCTACTGCCTTACCCTGATATATAAAAAATTTGTTTGAATAATCAGATAAATCAAGGTACTGAATAAGCAGAGCCTCTTAAGCATACTTTTTATATATTAAGTTCAAGAGATTAAATGAAACAATTATGTAGATAGGAAAAATCCAGAACGCAGCACCTCTTAAGCATTCATACTCTGCAAAATAGTACTTTCAAAGAGTTTAGCAACAGCCAAGTTGTTAAATTCATGTACACGGCACTCAAGCAGTCTTAGGATAAATAAGTTTGGTACATCTTATTGTTTACGAAAGCATGATAATATAAATGGTGGTTACAGGTTAGAGACTTCTGTTTCTCAATGTAATCCCTATTTCAAGGATTTCAGCTACAGGATACTCGTTCAGATCTTACAGCAAATAAAAATTCTTAAATTTTTAAAAAAATAGTAACAGCATCTGTAACCTAACAGGTTTTTCTCAATTCGCAAAAAGTTTAAATTCGCATAACATCATCAAAAAACCAGTTTGATTTTTGATAAAGGATTACTACATCGCATTCTTAAAATGCTCTAAGACTAAAATTACACAAGTGAAAACGACTCTTTTTGCACGTAGAAGGATAATAGTTATACAGCAAAGAATGGTCTTGTGTGATAACGTTATGAGAAACTATATAATTTGTATGATATTTTTTAAAACCATGAGTTTAGAAGTACTTAAACACGTTACGTTCAACAATAACCTGAGACAGACAAACTCTGAGTTGGTTTTATACAGTCAATCTTCTGACATTCTCTTACATATTCGTATATTCATTGCAGCTTTGGTAACAAGAAGCTCTCACTATACTATCACAGACTAAACTACAAATTTTTTCAGAAAGTTCAAAGTATTTTGTAGTTTCTATAAGTTTTCGTTGGATTCTTTAAACCTTTTCTCCCGAAAGCATGTCGATTAGTGATGAAGAAAATTTGTGTTGTCCTAAAGCTATGTTAACCTAATAGTATTTCGTTAACTAATAAAATTGTGTTATTAGTTGAGAAATTCATTAAGGGCACTACCTGAAGATGCATTACCACCAGAGCCATAGGATTATGTATAAAATTAAAGTATTTATACTTATTATCAGCACTTTTAAGTGATGAAAAATATTGTTACAATTTTACGGATTTAAAAAATTAATTTTTAAATTAATAGTACGACTACAGCTCCTCATAAAAAGTACACTTTCTAAGATTTGTAAATAAGGCTGTAACTCTATGAATTATGAAAAAAATAATGCGTTTATTCTGCAGTACGTTAAGAAAATGGTAAACCTATGCATGTACACGGCTTTTTTTCAAGGGACTATATTACGTATTAGCGTCCCAATCTTTAGCCAAAAAATGTAGTTTTCTTGTCCATTTTTTCCACACCACCACAGAGGTAAATGGACTATTTCTATACGAATAAATATTAAACAAATCGTTTAATCTGCGTCAGACATTGAACGACCTTTTGAACTCTGTTGTAATATTCATCGTAAAGAAAAGATGGCGCGTTGACTTTTTTTTTGTTAATATTATTCTTATTATAATGTAAAGATCGCTCAATCAGTACTTTCAATTACATGTAAAAAAGTTATTAAAAGTACTGATATCCCTTTTACATTTAAATAAGTTAATAGAAACCGTGGTAGTCATCGCCTGTAGCCCTACCCATCCACGAAAAAGAATTTTTTTCTTACTATCTACCTGTAACAAAATTGGAAATGACCAGTTATAAGTAAATTACAATTACAACATTATATTTAACCACATAGATTGCCTATATTAAAGCATCTAGTTTCTAATTTTTATGAGAACTGTTTAGTTAATACGGAGTCGATGTCTTAGACAAAACATATCACCTGGGCTGCTCGCGAATTATAGACTAAAATTTGATTTTTTTTTTTTCTTATTTCCATATCAAATTAAGCTTATAGCAAAATAAGTGTACTTATTATGAGGAACGAAGATCACACTATTTATTCAAGAACTTTGATCTTGAACGGACCATTTTTCGAGTAATGGCCCGAGAGATATGTAGTCGTACTCATGTCTTTATAAAACTGTTCCTTTAATTGAAAACAGATGCGTACAATCGAAAATATAGATTATATGATGAATGTTTACAATAAAAACTTACTTTATCTTATAACTACTGAACAACTTAATCTAAACGCCTAATAAGCGTACTCAACCATTAAATGCTGTTAAGACAGATCAACAAACAAATCTATTTATTAATTGTTATCAAAATTTACCTGAAGTTTTGTTTTTGTCTCGTCATTGAAGATAAAAAGCTTATCAACAGCTTAATTAAAACCAAACGAGGATTTTTAAGAATCTTACAAACCTAAACAAATTATTTTTGATCATCAGACGAATTAAAGTATTTAAAAAGCAGCGCCTCTCAAGCCTACTGCCTAACCCTGACGACTACAAAATTATTTTTGATCATAAGACAAATCAAAGTAATTAAAGAGCAGCGCCTCCAAGCCTACTGCCTCACCCCGACTAATACAAAACTATTTTCAATTATTAGACGAATTAAATTAGTTTAAAAGCAGCGCCTCTCAAGCACACTGCCTCACCCTGACGAATACAAAATTATTTTTGATCATAAGACGAATTAAAGTAGTTAAAAAGCAGCGCCTCCTAAGCATACTGCCTATCTCTTTCGTATAAAAAAATAAAATATACATTAAGAAAATAGAAAGATTTAAAAACGCAGCGCCTCTCAAGCCTACTGCCTTACCCGGACCAATACTAAATTATTCTTATTTATTAGCCGAATTAAAGTATTTAAAAAACAGCGCCTCTCAAGCATAAGTACTGCCTAACTCTTTAGTATAAAGAATCAAGCGATACGTTTAAAAAACTACAAAACATGGAAAACGCAGCGCCTCTCAAGCCTACCGCCATACCCTGACTCATACAAAATTATTTTGAATCCTAAGACGAATCAAAGGATTCTAAGAACAGCGCCTTTTAAGCATACTGCCTAACCCTTTTATATGAGTAATTAAACAATGCAATAAGAAAATCGAAAAAATTGAAAATGCAGCACCTCTTAACCCTACTACCCTATCCTGACTCATACAAAATACTTTTTAATTATTAGACGAAATATAGTATTTGTAAAACAGCGCCTCTGGAGCCTACTGCCTCACCTAGACCAATACGAAATTTTTCTTAATTATTAGACGAATTAAAGTATTTGAAAAGCAGCGCCTTTCGAGCCTACTGCCTCACCCTGACCAATACGAAATTTTTCTTGATTATTAGATGAATTAAAGTATTCGAAAAGCAGCGCCTCTCAAGCATACTGCCTATTCCCTTAGTATAAAGAACTAAACGATACGATTAAAAAACTAGAAAACATTGAAAATGCAGCGCCCTTCAAGCCTACTGCCTTACTCTGACTTATAAAAAATTTGTTTCAATATTTAGATTAATCAAGGTCCTAAATATGCAGCGCCTCTTAAGCATACTTTTTATCTCTGAATTTTAAGATATTAGACGATACAAATAAATAAATAGAAAAAATTCAGAATGCAGCGCTCCTTACGCGTTCATACCCTGCAAAATAGTACTTACAAGAAATTTAGCGATAGCCAAGTCGTTAAAATTATGTACGCGGCAGTTAAGCAGTCTTAGAATGAATTAGTTTGGTACATTTTACTATCTGCGAAAGCATAATGAAATCAATGATGGTTACAGGTTGAAGACTTCTGACTCTTAATGTTATCCCTATTTAATTGATTTCAACTTATGAGACCCGTTCAGATCTGACAGTAAATCAAAATTCTCTAAATTGTAAGAAAATAGTGACAGCATTTGTAACTTAACAGGTTTTTCTCAATTTGCAAAATGTTTTAATTCGCACAACATCATCAAAAAACCAGTATAGTTTTTGTTAGAGGATCATCTCAGTCTTATAAGAACTGTTCGGTTAATACGAAGGAGATGTCTTGATCATAACATGTCACCTGGGCTACTAGCAAATTATAGACTACAATTTGATTCGTTTTTTTCTTATCTGTATATCAAAATGAACTCATAGCAAAATAAGTGTACTTATTACGAGGAGCGAAAATCACACTATTTATTCAAGAACTTTGATCCTTAACGGACCATTCTTTAAGTAATGGCACAAGAGATACGTAGTCGTACTTATGTCCTTATAAAACTATCTTTTTAATTAATAAAAGATGCGCAAAATCATATATATATATATATATATATGTATTATATCATGAATATTTACAACAAAATCTTACTTTACCTTACAACTACTAAAACACTTAATCTAAACTCCTAGTAAGCGTACTCAAACGTTAAATGTTGTTAACAAAGGGCTTATCAACAGCTAAATCAAAAACAAACCAGGATTTCCAAGTATCTTACAAACTTAATACTTAAGAGTTACTCAAAATTCATCAGTAAATCGTGATGTCGGATGTTTATGTAAACTTAATTGTACGCAAGCTTTGTTACGCGTTATAACTCTAAAATAATTAAAAATTGAAATCAAAGTGAAACTTTTGAATTTGTAGATATCCCACGGCAGCAGAAAGTAAGACTTCTGCAATAAATTTTTATCAGAGACAAAAATTACGCTATTTATTTGAATACTTTGATGTTGAACGGACAATTCCTTAAGTGTTATTTTATGGCTTACATATATTCAAGGACTTTTTTAGTTTTATTAGAAATTCAAAAAAGGTTCTTCAAAAACTCACATTTATATTCGTAAATTTAGACTCAATTCCTAATTTATTTAATCCAACGGAAAGTATGTCGGTTTCATAAATTTTTAGTATAATAACAAAGAAGCAAAAGGGTTTTCGTCAAACCAACTTATTTGATATTAAGTCTGCCTAGATATTGTTACAGATGTATCATGTTTAATGCAAACAAATTAATAACAGAAAGAGGTCTAATATATACGACAGGATAGAGAGAGGCTGTAGCTCAAGGATGAAAATATTAAGCTCTGTTAAACTAGCATAGAAGTATATCAGAAATAAAGGGAGCGTAGGAAAATATAATTCTTATGTTGTTAGCAATGCTGAGATTACCGAGTAAATTCGACTGATGCTGCTATTTTCAGAAGCCCATAAATATGTAATACTTGCTATGTCGAGGCCACTTTTTTCTCTCTCTCTCTCTTCTCGTTTTTTTAACGTCTGACTTAAGATTTAGTTCTCTTCATGTCGTATTTTCTTCTCAATACTGCTATGACGAACCTCTTGTACTATTGTTTTTGTGCGCGAGCATTGCGGCAAAAGCACTGGAGGAGAAAGGAAGC
Source organism: Copidosoma floridanum (assembly GCF_000648655.2). The sequence continues at coordinate 1,114,270 of NW_019379654.1, forward strand.
TTCGGTAAATCATTTGTCGCAAAAGAAAATACAAGGCCTTGTACAAAGGAAAGAGGGAGCTGCGTATGATGTCCTAAGGGATGAGCGTCGCGAGCTAAGAAACCTATAAGTCAACGATATAGAACCAAAAATACTTTAAAGCGCCACCCAGCAGCTGCAGCAGCAGGGGTTCAATCAGGGTATATGCGATACATCGCAATATATCGAAAAAGTGTAGTGATATTAAGACTATCAAGATGTCAATCACCTTAAACTGCATTCAAATTAGGTTATGGTTACGTCACGTTTCATCTCACTCTCGATATATCGAATACCCCGATTGAACCCCAGTAGTGCCTCGGTGCGTTCGTGTATACATAAGCTCGCGCTTATAAGCTTTCATCCACTCTTACTCCATACTTTCAGAAAAAGTTCCTGCAAGACAACACATACTGGGATGGAAACATGTGAGAATATCGTCTGTCTCTATTTTATCACTCAGGAGTGGAGGAGCAACGTTTTATTATTGGAAGTATGAATGGCCGGCGACGCAGAAAATTGATTTTCCAATGCCACTGGCAGATAAGATTCTACGCCCTTCCACGAGTATAGATTAAGAGGAACAAAACTGTACGCTTGCCAAGTGACTGTTTTCACTGTCACAAGCTACTTTTGAATACAACAATATGCATGCGTTACTCATAACGATAACTTACTCTTGATATATATTTTTTTACACTCAGTGAATACTTACTGTATGATAAACAACGTAATTTCGACGTTTGCTGTACTGCTGCCACTTGTATCTAAATTATGATAGTATGATGATGATGATAATAAAAATCAATAATACTAAGGATGTATTGTAACTGTTTAATGTAAAATACTGTTCAATTATGTTTATACTACAGAGTGAACGTATACTAAAATCAACAAACAACTTTTTTAATATAAAGAGTGTCTTAGTAGTTGAGCTGTTTCTCCGTTAACATTGAGAATATTGACTATTTTATTGCGTATTCTTTAACAAATTCAAATGAGCTTGGTTACGAGATAAAAGAATATTCATCCTCAAAAGTTTCATTTGGCTTAATTAAGTAAAGATTTTTAACATTCTATAAAGAAGCAATACGCGTACACATACCTAATTAAAAAAAATAAATAAATAAAAACTTGTCAAGTTCCGCTTATATCTGTGAAAAAAGTCCAGATAATAACTGAGTGTCCCTTTGGATTTTAACTTTCTGTCACTTCGATGGGAATCAAAAACACATCTAGAGTACGAAAGCTCACGTGTTCCGATGTAGTTGTACAGGGAGCGCGTACGTACGTGAGCACATAGTTCGAAAGCTTCATAAACAAACGTACACATGCGAGTCATTCGGGACATTAATTGAAGATGCGCGTATAATAAGCGAAAGAGCGAGCAACAGATTGACAACACGGCCAATTAGTTGCTATGGTGCGCACAATGCGCCGTTATACTGCGAAAAACAACGTTTGGCGGTGCACTCGATGCATCTCTGCCGATGTGCACCGTACGTGATGATAACGTCTCCCTACTATTTTTTCTTCTTCGTTCTGCCTCGAACCCTCCAATCGTGTGGATATACACTGCACGTACACAGCGCTTTTATACGCTCGCCCCAGCACTCCGTTTGTTTCGAGAATAATAATGGAAGATGACGAAGGGGAAGCAGCCGGAGGCAAAGTGCAGCTTGACAGACCTTGAAATTTAAATTTCCGACGATGCAGACAGTTATTGAGTGCACCGAGTTGCTGATAGCGCGCATTATACAGCTACAAGCTTATTTTTTTCATAGGCCTCTGTGTTTTTTGAGATGCTTCGTTTACTTTGAATTAAAAATTAATTTTTAGGAAACACATTGGTTTATTGATGTTGCATACACTTAGGTATAAAATTTAATTATTAGAAATACGACTTTATGATTAATATTATTTCTTAAGTCGGAATCAATGACACAGGCTGATACCCGAAAGGAAACAAAAAAAGAGAGAAAACACAGAGTACAACAGGAAACGAAACATACGTCTTTTACACTCATGGAGTTGAGAAAAAAAAAGAAATTTGTGATGTAGTGGGGAGTACGACACGCTTGACTTGGCGAAGTTTGATGCATTTCTCAAGGTAAGATGACTAAAATAACGCTCGACAGAATCGAACAAAAGCGTGAAATATAGACTATGTACGTGCTCCACCCTCTTTCTCTCTCTCTCTCTTTCTCTCTCTCTCTCTCTTTCTCTCTCTTTATAAATATATACATACACACACACACACACACACACACACACACACACACATACACATATATATATATATATATATTTCTCTTTCTCTTTCTCTTTCTCTCTCGCTTCTTGGCTAAGTTATGATACATTTCCGATTTGCTCTGGTAGACAGCAATGTTAAGAAAAACATAATGGGCAGGAAGGATACGACACAAGTACGCGAGCATTCTATTACTGTTTTTTGCGAAACTGATGAGGTAGGAGAAAATAAGGCATCGCTTTATGTTTCAGTGAAGTTGTAAATTATCGAATTTATTGTTGCTTACATTGCTTCCTATTCTATGCATGGTAATCGAACAAAAGCAACTTTAATGTAAATTGAATGATGATAACCACTTTTTTTGAAATTACTAAGTTTGACGATTTACTGTTTAATTTAACCACAAATGTATTGGTTGACAAAATAAGTGTATGCGTCAGAGTTTAAGCATAAATTGTTAAGAGAGACTATAATCGTATAATTTTACAACATCGTTAATGATATGGCATGAGAAACAATAATTACCACTAAGAAATATTGTATGTTTATTATTAAAAATGATAAATTTATCATGATAATGCACTTTAAAAATGATCAATCAATTTATCATTTTCTGTAGATTCGATTTGTAACCATTAACGTCTTGTGAATTTATAACCAACATACATACATTTACATAATAATGAGATTGTTATTTAAAAAGTAAATGAGAATACAATTCTATGAATTGTAACTTAAGAGACATTTAAAAAAACATGAAACAATAATAATGCCGTTAATTTATGATTAACATTACACAATAAATAAATGAACAAGTTTTGTGCTTTAACATTCTAAAGACCATGATTGATGTATTCTATTAGACTGTTTTGATCGATTGCTGCTTATTAAGTTTGAAATCTCTGCAATTTATGTGCTTTTTATGATAATTTTTCTGAAATGTTTATTAAAAATATAATTAAGTTTTAAATTTTTCGCTTTTTAACTAGCATTGCCTTATCGAATAACACTACTGTAAATTCAAACAAAAACAATAAACCAAGTAGATAAAGTCCCAAGCACTTGACATTCTGCCTTGCGACACTCAATCAAGTTTATTAGCCAAATACTACTGAACAAACGCCCATGTATATATACATACAAAATGATACTTTTTATTTATTATTGATATGTCAAAATAATGACCATCGTAAGTATTTGTATACAAAATAGTAGAGCTTTCTTACTGGAGAAAAAAGAAAGACAAGAGAGTCAGAAAATGGGTGTGTTTTACCATTGATACAAGTTTGCGCCTGTACGCACGAATCTTGATGGCTTAATACATTATACTTAACACAAAGAAATCAAAAAGCAGTATACGATTGACTGACGCCTCCATGGCCTGAGTGAATTCGCTTGAACTCGTAAGAGATTTGAATATTCTTGCATATGCATAGGTGACGGCGAAAAGAAATAAAAGCGTACAAAAGTCTCGGATAATTAAGTCGTGAGTAGAACCAATTCATAAAGAATTCAAGTGCACGAACCTAGTGCACGAACGTAGTTGATATGTGTACATATGTATGCGTATTAAGAAGTTGGACCCTGTCTGTCTCACGACTCATAATATTAATGCCTCGTATGAATATACAAGTGAGCAAATGTGTCAGAGAGAATCGATTCTGTTTCGTCTGGGCAATTGACCCTTTCTTTACTCATCAAAATGTGTTATGTATTCACATATATTCACAGAATGCACTTTTTCTTTATACCTTTTTATCAGCTGTTTAACCCCTGAGTCAGGCAGTAGCTTTCCCAGCATAAAAAATCATTATCAGTAAGAACTTCTTTTCTCATAAAAGCGTAAAAACAATAACGTGTTAAGTATAAAAAAAATTACAGTCTTGTATCTATAATATACAGCCCAAAGCTAAGACGCTAAGATCCCTATTCATGTTATAACGAATAGTAAGGCCATTTCCGCTTCCCGTTTTCCTGTCTTCCAGACGTAAGAATTAATTGTTATGACCTTACCAATACTCAGGTTTTCAACCGTTCAAGAAATAAGATTAAATTTTAAGTTAGGAGTTAGAAAATTTAAAGATCGTAAGTCTTTTGTAATTAAATTTTCTCCACTGATTTATGTGGCTAAATAAGTAGTTAATGATCAAGCTATCGTAATAGCCAGCTGCAAAGCATATTTATGTATAAGTCATCAATGAGCTCAACTCCAACTATCTGCCCTACGTATTTGAGCAAGGAGAACAAACACAACTACCAATCTAAATCCAAATTAATTCTGGAGCTTGATGATTGTTAAAACAAAGCACTATTTAATGAGGTAAAGGCAGAAACATTAAAATAAAATTTTATAAGAATTCGTAACACCATAAGACATTTCGGTGATCCTGAATACAAGGACATCATAAGACAAATTTTAGAATTAGTAACTAATCAGGAATGAAAACAATGAAAAGAAAGATATGCAATTCGTTTTACGATATAAAATCCAAAAAATCCTATAGAAAAACTATACAACAACAAGGCTCCTTATTAATACGGAATCATTCCCCATAGCACACTCAGTTATAAGTATTGTCTGAAAAATCATATTACCTGGAATCATGAAAATAGTTGAAACCCTTACCTTTCAGATTTAAAGAATTTAATGCAAAACTTACATATTATACACCCATTATCAAATTCTGAACTGCTGAAGTACTTGCAGATGACTTAATGTACCATAGCTATTCCCATAGTAGTAAACAGACACTCAAACATAGCGTGATTTACATAAAAGTATTTAAATGCTGTACTATCATGAAGAAATCAAAACTGAAAGAAGTACTTAAGACACAATACATTGTACTAACATCGTATGTGAGAGTAGTACTAAATCGCAAGCTCATATTATATAAACTCATGAATAAAATTACCACTTATTTAAAAGAAACTACAGATATCTTAATTCCCTTATTGAAAAAATCCAGCTAATTATTATTCACACACGAAGTAGTTATACAAAAATTGATTAATACAGACTAGCAACACCAGATTGCAAAATATTTAAATCGGATATCTTAGAATAATATTCGAAGCCTACAGATCAATCATTATTACGGAATTGCTCAAGGGGGGCCATTTTAAAGAGCTACACTCCGTGAACTCGAAAAATTTGTTTCATATCAAAAATAGACGACTAACACAAAATTATACTTTATGCGTGAAGATAAAACATGAGAAAATTCTGAGAGCCAAGCTGAAATAAAGCTTGAATTGTATCGATGTAAAATTCATCCCAAGTAGAAGATAACTACTCAATTGGTGTCGAGTTAATTTAAGACTAGTGTTACGTGAGAGCTAGGTTAGAAGAATGGCCATTTTCAAATTACTCTTCTAGATGATTAAACATATTTTCCCGTCACACTTCATCCAGGCTTCGGACTGGCAGTCTCAGAACAATACTGGCGTGTTTAAAAAAATTTGTTTGGCATGTTGAGTAGATATATATATATGCATCATAATCACATCTCATGACTTAGATATTTTTCATGCAGTATGAATGCGTTTTTCGTCGACATATTAACTTAAGTAAGAAATAATTAAAAAATTTTTTAAATTTTTGTTCAGAATTCATACATTGCAAAGTATTTCCTTACGAAATATATACTTGATTGTTTGATGATATATAGAATACATAGTTAAATTGCTACTTGATAAACGCATTATTTTGCTTACTTTTTTACGTATTTTAAAATTTTTTATCAAGATTTTAAGAATTGATAGATTAAATACATAATAACTTACAACTTATCAAACATTCTGGTAAAAAGAGAATTTTATACTTTTACAAATATAAAGTTTTCCAAAATCAGATTCAGCATATTTTGAACGGATATTTTGTTCCTTCTTGGAGACATACAAATTGGTAGCTCAGTTTTATACTGTAAAATAACTTAGTTCTGCATTACAAAATCGGAAATCTCTAACCCCTTTGTTCTTCTAGGACGAAAACTCAACCTTAAAACAAAAGAACTTAAATTACCACGCTCTAGTAATTTTTTTTGTCTGAGATTTTTCTTTATAAATGTTTCAGTAATTAAAAAAGGACGATTTATCGTTTCTACCGTCTTTTTTTGAGCACCTGTAAATCGAGAAAGCAAGAGTTTAAAAAAATATCATGTAGTAAAACATAGATTGTCCTATTTATGAGTTATAAATTTAATGCAATGTCATGTACTTAACTATTGTATTGATATTGTAAGGTTCAAAGAAGTTTTTATTCAGCTTGGTTTTTTGTTTTACTGTACCTACTGTAACTAACATCCACTGAAATTACATTAGCACAAAAAAATCGTGACTACTACCGCAGACGGAAGCCTAAAACATTTGAAACTATCTTTACTCAGATACCATCAAGGCAGAGTAAATTTTTAACTCAGAGTTAGTTCAACTTTACTGGACACAAAGCAATAGCATCTCAGGGCTAACTTGTACAAATGCGGGTATAAACGTCCCACGTGTCCACGTACACATTGAAACTGATGTAAAAAGCTTAGACCAATAAAACTGTCAGAAGGCGAGTCGCGTGATATGCTCTTTTTTCGCGATATGCTGACTTTGATAAGAGCGAGTGGAAAAGGTCACCCATTGCAACTTCCATGAGCGATTTCGGCTATTATTCGTTTATGTAGGTGTGTATGTACATACATGAGCAAAGTTCAAGCCATTGCGTGTTGTACAGCAACACTCCTGCTTCGTGTTCTCATGTATACTCACTTAACGTTCATAAAGAATATGCTGTTAGCGTTCTTTTTTTTGCACACTACAATGAAAAAAAGGGGTGGCCGGCGTGTACGATGTATCGCATTTTACGAGACGCTCGTCCTTTATACTTTCTGTCTGCTCATTATCGCACGCCTCCTTGCTCTCTTCGTGTAGCTTACATCTTTTTTTTGTCTAAACTCAGACAGGAAGGCAGGCAGGCAGACATGCTTTCGGATTTTATTAAGGTTATTTTGTTAATGCATTCATGCGAGACGGAAGGATGATAGCCGACATTACGATGTTATGTTAGTTTTTTTCGTCTATAAGCCTACATCATCGCAGAAAAAGAGTAGTCCATCGGTGGGAAATATTTTTACACCTACAACGCCGACGTTTGATTTTGTCGTCTTTTTTTTGGTCATTGGCTCTCCCGTGTTGATATTCATGTACGTTTGCATCATATAACTCGCCAGGTGATGGGAACAAATTTTTCACTGTCACGCTAGATGGCCTCTCAAATTAAACAAAGGTATAATATAATTTTTAAGGTGATAATGATATAATTTTTAAGGTTTTGAAATTTAAGACATATTTGTAGTTAACAATTTATAGTAAAGATTCCTCTGAAAAAAAAAATAAATAAATAAAGCTAGTGTACTTTACGTACTTCCGCCATATCATTGTATAAAATACCAGTTTTAAAATCCAATTGGTCAAAAAGTAGAAAAAATGGTAAAAACAATCTTATAGGTCACATTTGTTACATTGAAATTTACTCGAGTCAGAATCATTCCAGCAAATTTTACATGATTTAGCTGAAAATAAAAATAAACAACAACTGTTTAGGACTTTTTTTATTGAAAAATTTCCACATTGAACGCATCAACAAAAATTAATCCTCCCACGAGAATACAAAAACGTCGACAGAAACAGTTATGCCCGTATTTAAATTTACCCACGAATCTCCTGCACCATTTTTCCATGTCCGGGATACAATAAAAATTCGTCTACTCATTGTTTAGCTTCATCCTGAGTCCATTCCGGCACACTTATTACTTTCCCGGAGTGTACAAACAACACTGCGCATCAAGGCTTAGTAGAGAGCGGATTATTTTTCATTATAGATAATTAACTCCAAACCTATAAGAGCGAGAGAGAGAGAGAGAGAGAGAGAGAGAGAGAGAGAGAGAGAGTGAAATAAAAAAGCGCTGAGTCTCTCTCCTGTATAGTCGACGAAAATCTCTCACCCCTCATTTTCATTTGAGCTCGATTTTTTCGTACAACTACACACAAAACAGAAATCAGAGAACGGCGCATGGAAAAGGAGAAGTGAAAGACCAGAATCGGGGGAAAAAAGGAACATCAGCAGAGAATATTCGTTAACCGGGAGGATATAAGCCGCCCACAAAGGTGGATTTTCTTTGTGAGCCTCCCTTCACCGAAGAATTTTCAGACTTTTGGTGTTGCTGCGTTGCGTACTTTCTTTCTATTTTTTTCCTGCAAAAGCTCGGGTCGGTTTCCACGTTCATTTGCTGGATGCTGTATACATATATTCGGTATACGAATACTATACGTACATGGAAAAAAAGTTAATAAAGAGAAACATCGTATACACCCAATCTGGGGAGGAAGAGGAGGAGACAATAAGAAGACACTGATAAGGAAACGCATTTCTTTCGGAGGCAAACAGAGGGATTTTTCTCTGGTCGTTTGGTCCGTACTTTTGCACTTGTATATATATTTTTCAGCCAGCCACATAGAATGGGTATCTCGGCGGGGCAGTTTGTTCACGTGTAGGCGATTCATAGCACTGTCGACAGAACGTGTGCGAGGGTGGAAGTATACTGTGTACACCTACTCTTCAACTCCGTGCCTGTACTTTGGGTAGTTGTGAGACTCGTCGCTACATAATGTTTGCAGGGTATATGGAGGGTACACAGTCTAGAAATACCGGACAATGTACACACGTGATTAGAGAAGAGATAGTGTAACAATGGGAGAATTTTTTTTCCTTTAATTTTTATTTTTCTGAAACGTTTGTGATTTTTCGTTTGCATTATAGTGCTTTATTTGCTTTGTTTCAATTAGAATGTGAACAAAAAGTTACATGCCCTTGAATGATCATCGAAAAACTAAAAATAATTTTCGTTCTTTGAAATGAGAATAACGATACAGAGAGAAACGTTTAAAAAAATATTTTTATTGATAAGTTTTGCGCTTAACACTTCAGTGTTAAGTTCTAATATGTATTCCAGATAATCAATAGATAATACGTTTTCAAACCTGAGACAAAAAAAATTTTTTAAATGACTATACTCTAAAAGTAATTTGGTATACTGCTCCATCGACTAGAATTTTTACTTTTTTTACAATAATTTACTGTTTCAAAAAATAAGTTTTATCGTAAGTACAATGATTTGATGATGTTCTGAACCTACTTTTTGCTCTAATCAGAATATTAGAAACTTCTCTGACACAGTTATACCTGTAAAGGAAAAAATTTTATAAAAAAATCGATATTTCAGCCGTATGATATCATGTGTAAGAAATAAAAAAAAATTTATAATAATAAAAAAAGTATTTCAAGTATTACTGTTATAAACATTATCAAAATGCACCGTAAGTATTCCAATAGACGACAAAATAAGAGTGACAGGCAAGTTCAGCATTTAACAACCCATCGTTGAAGAAATATAAAAACGTCACTCTGGTCATGAGTACATTTCTTTATTTTCCAACCCAATCGTCACGCAAAAACTAGTGCCCAAAAATTTAAGCCTTTACAGCCTGTAATATTAGAACTCAAGCCGCTAAACGTCATAATGAGATACACAGAAGAAAAAACTTCGGTTCTTCGAACTTTTGCATCCAAGCAACTTTATAACCCGACCTTTGCTCTTACTTTAAAAACTGCTTTTATTATTAGTATGCATTCAGTCGTTCGCGTCGTTAAAAAAATTGGGGGTTCAGGAAGGCCCACGCGGTCGTTGCGGTGCGGCTTTTAACGCCGCATTGGCAATAATTTTTCGAGTCACACCTCGTAAATCATAGGCTCGTTTCGGCACGTACCAGAGTGCAAAAAAAGACCGAAATTCTGACGCGCATCCACGATTGCATACGCTTTTATGAATATTCAAGTGTGTACCTATACTAGCGGATGTTGTAAGTCAGCGTTACATATGCCAGGCTGGTGTGGATTAATCAAGTTTCGTGCGAGTGTACGCGTTGGATTGATTTTTTTTCACTTTTTTTTTTTTTTTAATGGATACGGATAGCGCTGGTAGTAGTTGAGTGGGTGTAATTCATCAAGCCGGTGCCATTTTTTTATTTTGGAAGTTTTACTGTTGACACCGAGGCTATGGTTTTGTTGATTTGCAAACGCTCGGATGAATGTGTATTTATGGCGTGAGGGCTTTTTGAAAAAGAAGCGACGACACGACCAAAAAAATCTGGAAATTAATCAGTTTGTTTGGTTGAGGGGAGGAAGAGCGTACATTGCGAGCCCAGGATTTTTTGGAGGAACTAAATGAGAATTTTTATTCTATTGGGGAAGTAACATCTTTAATGGGTATTTGTGATTTTTTTATTCTACGTTTAAATAGAAGTTTTGCTACTGTATTACTGAAAATATTTTTTTTTAACCTTATAAAATATAAGCATTTCATTTTCTATGACCAAATGTAGCAATTTTCCGTCAGATTTTATTTCAAGTGATTCGATGAATAAGTCTCGGAGAAAGTTGTTAAGAGAAAATCTACGCAAGAATTTGACTAGGAATTTTCTTTAAATGAATTTTCGTTGTCATTATTTGACGATTAAACGTATGTAACTACGTTTTATATGTTTTTACGTCAGTGTACAATGAAAATTTTCACAAAATTTATATCAACATTTAAAAAATATTACATCTGTACTATGAATACAAATTTAGAAAATAACAGCAAATGAAAGTACATAAAGTTTCTAACTAACTGACTACGATTTTTTTTTTAACGTAATACTTCTTCAACAAAAAACAATAACGTGAATTTGATTAAGCCAATACAAATTGTGAATTTTGATTTTATTTCATAACATTGTTTTTTTACTCGACGAAACGAATTGTGAAAAAAATTTTACGTACATTTAAGGCAAGACAAAGCATGATTACATACTAAATATTTTAGCTCTGACGCTTTAACTTGAGTGTATAAGAATTAAAAATTATAAATTAAATTTCAATTTCCCTTTTTCATTTGAAAAACTCCTTGAGTACTTGCTTCTTAGGTTTCAAATTGAAATAAATGTTAACTAAGAAACTTGGTTGTTACAACAGAATTGACTCTGTTTTATATTGCAATATCTCTGAATAGTTCACAAATCAAATTTCTTGTATAATAGCTCATAAGTTAATATAAAAAAATCCATGTGATTTAAAAAAAACTCTTCAAGATAAGAAAAGTAAATTTTAATTTCTCCGTATACACGCAAAGTGATTATAATTATATCCGTACGTCTAGTTAATTATTCTAACAGTCTGGGTTTTCCTCGAAATATTACAAATGGTCACGAAAGCGAGCACGAAAGCCAAGATATAGATAGAGAGACAGAGAGTGGGAACTACTAAACTGTCGCCTCACGTGTTTGCTCGGTGCTCAGTATTCGGTGTTCAGCAATCAATATGTGTATGCCTGTGTACACATACATATATTCGGTAAATTTACTTATATTATGTGCTTGAATAAAAAAAAAGTGGGTGGAGAGATGGAGGCGTCGAGACGAGCCCTTTGAATAGGATATATATATATATATATATATACAGCGGAAAGTCAATTTTTTTTTATAGTATGGTATAGGTACATGCATACGTATATACCTATGTAAGTAGAGTTTATTAAGTGCAGTGCAAAATCGCGTGACGGCGCAAAAAAGAGAAGGAGAAAGCCCGTCATGAATGTCGACGACTTCTTGCGAGTACCTATAAGTACTGTACTAACTTACGTATTTCACCTCGCACCACTGTTTTTTTATACTTTGTTTCAAATTGCTTTGTGTACCGAGGAGTCGCATTTTTTTCAAAGGTGTTTATCGCGTTCAGGTGAGGAGAGTTATTGAGGCGCCAGACGGTATGCTTTTCGACGTTCACAGAAGTGGAGTATTAAATTTGCATTAAAACGTTGGTCACGATATAACATTGTTGGGACGAGGGACATCTTTTATTCTCAACACTATTGACTTAATTTGTTTTGATATGTTATGAGGAACCTTTATTTATCGTTAAGAGATAAATTTTACTTCACATTAAAGATGTAATTTTTCAATATCGATGATCATTGAGCTCGACACTTTGCTGTAAAATCAAAATTTTCCACTGTACAAACGAAAAACCGATTTTTCCATTACTTTTAGTGATTTTTGCGATCTGGGATATTTTGTCACTTATCAGAGAAAATTTCTTTGAACAAAAAAGTAGTATTTTAAGAGATCTACAATTATTTGTTTGACACTTAGTTTTAGAACGGATGGTTATGGGAAAACTTGACTTTGTCACCGTAATCATAATTTTCATGTATTGCAGAACTTTTTTTTAGGTCCACTTGCAAAGCTGGAAGTGCTGAAAATATTTATCAAATCCTTTCTGAATACAATCCATTACATGACCAGAGTTACTATGGAACAGTGACTCATTAACGCGTCAAAAAGATAACCCAACGTAGTATAACACGTATAATTAAAACAGCCTGCCTTTAACAATCAATCTGAAATCACCCATCAGTTGCATCATCACAAATACGACTTCTACACAATAATCGCGATGACCAAAAATGAAAAGACGAGCATGACAACTCGTGAGATCCGATTGTGAGTACGATCAAGCAGTCAATTATTTATATCCCACACGTTTGTACGCAGATCGACTTGCAGTGTGTCTACTCGTACACCATATCCGTGCAGGAACGCCCGCATACAAGTACACATACTTCAATCCATCCCTATCCATCAGTAAACGGGCGCGTGCAAGAGGAGAAAGAATGAGGTAGAAAAAAAACGGCACCAATCGTTTATCTTTTCGTCGTATCTCTAACACTCGAATCGACTATGAAGCCGATTCGACGCGCATTTCACAAGGGACAGTGTATAGGTGGGTGCACACGTGCCACCGAGGATTCATAATGAAACGTCAGAATCTCTGCACTGTTGGGCACAAAAGGGGAGGAAAGGGACTGAGGGATGATGGGTACTTCTCTTGTCAGTGATGGAAACACGAAGCAAACGAATGACGATTCGACGCGTTCGTTGGGTGACACGTGCCAGCGTCGTTAGAATCTGGAGTTTTTCCGAGTGTGCGGTGGTGGACGAGTGCGTTTGCTCGTATGTATACCTGCTGGGAGATGGTTGGCTTTTCTCTTTTCACTCGACGCGTATTAGATCAAGAGGTCTGATGGCCCAGCGGACGAGTTTGAATATTTAGGAAATTGTGTTTATTAATCTTCGTTTTCGGATGCAGGGGGTGCGACTGATGAGGATTAGCCTTGTGGTTCTAGGGGAGCTATTAGATTATGATTAATCTTTTTTAACGGACTCGTGTGCGTTTTTACCTTTATTGCGTGCTGATGAGTCTACATTTTTAGTTACACGGTGTATCATATTGTATAACATCATATATTATAGCTTCGATATTAGATAGGTGTTTTTTAGTGATTGACTTCTTCATCACAAAAAGTTATTCATTTTTTTGTATTAGAGCTTAGAGCTGGTTCAGCGATAAGAGTAAAACAACGCTGCTACAAGAAGTCGAGAATTTAATTCCCGGTAAAATCACTCAGTTGTTTTTGTGATACACAAAGACAATACACAGTGTACGTTAATTGCGACTACGTGGTTTATTGTACCTGCGATTATAAAGCAAAAAATGCAAATCATCGTAATATGTAATGTTAAGTTTCTATGAGTCTATAGTATTGTGTATATAATATATAAGTATAGAGTTCAGTTAAATTTAAGTGCAAACACCATAGATGGTGCTATGCACTCCATAATATTCTGTATGAAAAAAAAAAGTTGTTTGGGTATTGACTACTAGAGGAAGACGATTTTGATTTTTTTCGTATTGTCAGTGTTATACTATGAAGAATCTTTTTGTACATCGACAAATTTTTCAATAACTAATAGTGATACTATAGAATGAAGAAACGAACAATTTTTTTTCAACATAGCTACTTTTTACAGAAAATTGACGATATCACATAAATTCTATTTGAAATAGTTTACTCTGATGTACAACCTAATGAACGGCAGTTCAAAAATCGTTACACAAACTACTGTACGTGATACATATGCATATCGAATGGTGAACATCTAGTATTAATTGATTATTTAAATATTATATGTAATATTATGTGGCACTAAGAACATATTGACGACGATAACTTGAGATATTGACTGTTCGGTGCGTAAATATAAATTAACTGGTGTTTTTTACAAAATTTTATTCAGAAAACTTTACCCAATAACTGGAAGATACAGTACATATTTAATACTTGTTTCACATAGTAAAAAAGGTATTTTACATTTTTCAAAAATATATCAGATTTTTCACTTTTGTTGATTCTCTGAAATAGAATGCAAGATTCTATGAACAGTTGTTTCATAAGGAATGATTATACTTAATATAGATATTTATTCTATCATAACATTAAACATATTGCAAGTTTATGAAAGTCGAAGAACCTGTCCACACAATGTATCTGGATTGAAAACGAATAAATTGTTATGAGGTCGTTCCTTCTGAGAAACTGTTTTAATAATCTCTTGGCCCATTACACCTCCCACAATAGCACACACAGGGCTGATTTGTGCATATAGATCTCCACTAAAAGTTATTTTTTCCATCACTTACTGCAATTTTATTTTAAAAAATTTGTATGTACAAATACACTTACTTCAACAGATGATCCAACTTCTCACCAAGACTATACTTTTCAATCACTTTTTTGGCTTCATCCCTCAAAGCATTTAAACTCCTATCACTTGGCAATGGATCTCTCTGATGTTTTTCACGGAAGTTTAACAAAACTGTAAAGTCAATAAAATTATTTTTATGTCAATTGGCTTTAAATAGCCTTTAAATAAAAAAATTTCAAGTTAAACCAAAATTTTTAACTTAAAAATGACTTACTTAGCATTAAATAATATATTTCAGTATCTTTTGGCAATTTTTTAACATCCAGTATTTTTTCAAAAGGAACAAATTTTTCAAAACTTTTGATAGTAACTGTAATTTTTTCAAACTTTTCTTTTCCTGCATCAACACCATCCAGCACTTTAATTTTTTTATTTTGGACTACATCCCTAATTTGAAAAAAAAAATGAATTGTTTGCACACATTTGGGAATATTTTTTGTAAAAATGTTACAAAAACAACTCTAATGCATATTTGTAAAAACGATTGAAACTTACTCAGCAAACTCATGGTTTACCAAATCTGCAAATGTATAGCCAAAAGTTCCAAAAACATCTCCAGCAAAGAACTTTTTGTTGTATTTACGGCAGATAGTATTGACTCTCTTCATTTGATCAGCAGTACATTCAGAGACACAAACAACATCAAAATCCTTGAAATACTCTTCTGACTTGTCATCAATGTTAGCTGGATCAGCAATGACATTCACCATAGAATTCAAACTCTCTGCCCTTTGCACTGATGCTTCTGCCCTCTGAAACAGTCAACGTAATTAACAAGTCAGATATCCAATTTAGCGACTTTCGTGCAAGCAGAAATCAAATAACTTACGTTTTTTCCAACTTCAGTGCTTGGGATAAAGAACTGGTTACAGGCATCTAAATCTGTAACTGAACGATGGTCCAGAAACGTGACTGACTTAACTCCAGCAAGAATAATGTTCTTGGCCACCTCTGCATGATATCCATTTAATCCTGCCAGCAGAACACTTGCAGCCCTGAGACTACAAAAACAAATATTTAATGTAATGTAAGACAATCACTGACAAAGGTTCAATTAACTGATATTGTATATACCAAAAACTGATAAGTGATAAAGAACCTATTATATTTAAAAAACTAAATTAAAATACTAAACAAACAATTCTGTCATGCGTCAGTATAAAAAATAAACGTTCACTCTGAAAAGACCGGTATAAAATAGGTTATGTAAGGTATCTCACCGTTTTTGCGACTCGAGACCCCACAAACGAATCTGCCTGTCGTACAAAGCAGCCTCATCTTCTGTCAGTTCTTTACTGTAGTCCAAATCAACCATTTTTCAAAACCTAATTTTGTATTATCACTGTAAAACTCTTTACAATAATCAACAAGTTGACAACAATGACAACACTTCAGGTAACGCGGCTTCAGGCTTACCTATAATTTCTGCAATGGAACTGTGTGGACACTCATTATTTCTGCTATGGAAGATACATGTGATATATATATATATTTTTTCAACACGTGTTCTATAGACATGCGCATATTACGTATTCTAGACAGTATCGACACCTCGCGGATGGCTGAATGCACTATTGCACTACAAATATCCTGCAAGCAACAAGCTATGAGTTTTCTTATGTTGGTAAATGTGTGATGATAAAAGCGCGATTGACTTTTGAGTGACTCACTCCAGTACACCTATATATATATATATATATGCATACGACTTGTAGAATGTCTAATTCGTACTGTAGACTGTAGTAGCCTTACAGTTGGTAACTTGGTACTGAGTAAGCTTGATGTTGTGTTGGACTCTGACTACACAACTTTTGCTCTCTCTCAACGTAGCAGTTTGCGTCCAGAGATACTTACAATGTTAAATAAAAAATGTATGTACATATCAACAAGCAACTTTAATTACGGAATGTCATGTGAACGTACAGAGTGAAGTTCAGGCATAAAAATGATGACGAAAGTACTCTGACAGTGATTATTTAGTGATTTAAAAATATTAGTCAATAAAGTGTTATTTATTTATTTATTTATTTATTTTTGTTAATGAGTGTTCGATAAGCAACAGTGTCAGTTAAGTGATTTTTATCATGAAGAATTATTTTTCAAATTGAAATACTGCAAGATTTTTATTTTTACATGTAGGGATTTTAATTTGATTTTTTCTCTTTAAGTTATTATTTATACATTGTATTAATCGTTAATTTCAGCAATAATTTTTTTGAAGTTCATTTTCTGAATCATTTTCGAAAAGTGCAAGTTTATTTTATCATGGAAGAAAATTGTATTGAAAAAACATTTATCTTTAAATTCCCAACATGTACGTCAAATCAAGAATACACTTTAGAAGTTCCTTTAAAGATTCCTTTTCAAGGATCAGTAAAGGAAATGGTGCATCGAATGATGACGTCTTTTAAACTGCCCAGTTATATTGAAGCTGATCTATTAGAGTTTTTGAATATCAACATTAAACAGTGGACTTTAAAATTTCATGATGATAGAGCTGAAAAACTGCTTGATGCAGCCAAAAAAGGTAAACTTGATGTAGAAGAGGTCATCAAAAATTGGGAAAAAGCTTACAAACAAAAAACTGTTGAGCATGCTGAGCCATTAGGAACTTCAGATGAAGAGCTTTTTGCTGCAGCTTACCACAAATTGGTTCATTCTCCATCATTGGAGCCTATTTTACAGGCTGAACATAAATTTGGCAAAGATGTCACAGAGGTCGTCCAAATGAGAGATAAAGACTATGAGCAATTAACTCTAAAGTAATTATTTGTATACAATCCATTAGAACATGACATTTTAACCACAGTTAACTCTTGTCAATTCTAGACAAACTGAGGAAATGCGATTGGCTGTGGAAACTCTTGAGTCTGGTTCAACTGAAAAATCAATCAATGACATGGCAGGTCGTCACTTTGAGGAGCAAAGCTTATTGCAGGGCCAATGGGGATCTAAAATTGATGCTCTTAAACTAGAACAAAGGAGACAGTACAGGAATTGGATAATGAGATTGTTAGAAGAGCAGCAAACGAATATGGTTCCTACCCCAGTGTAAGTAGCTATCACTAAATTGGAAAATTAATGAAATAGCTTTGTTTTGTATATATCACATCAAATTTGTAATCATTTAGGGAATCTCCAATGGTTTCTATGCCACCACTTGGTCCAGGATTAAATGATTTTATTAAAACTGACGAGAAAAATACTTGTGATTACCAGCAATTGGAAGAAAGTTTTACTATACACTTAGGTTCTCAGTTAAAACAAATGCACAATATTAGAATACTCACAGGTGATGTCCTTGACTTTTGCCAGACGAGGAATTGTAATTCAGAGTATGTATCCTATGAAATTACTTGAAAAATAAGTATAAAAAGCAATTCTAAATTTGATTTTTGTTTTTAGAAGCTTAGATCCTACTCCCCAGAGATTACAAACTGCTTTAGGGCTATATTCTAACGATTTGTGTGGACTGGTCCTGTTGAGTGATAATCATTTAGGTAGCTACTCAGGAATGACTAAAGGTTTGTATACATTACAATATATGTTTGCATTAATTTCTATTATTCTTAAAATTAACATTAAGAATACATACTAAGTAGTAACTATTTTAGAGCTTGCTTCAATATCACAACTAACAACAGAGTTTCACTTCCTTCCCATTGATGAACAACTTGAAAAAATACGAGAAGATGTAAAAGAAGCTGTAGCTTGGAGACAAGCTCATCATAAAGAAGATAATGATGTGCAGGTTTGTTGTTTCAGTTATAGAAGATTAATTCTATGAACAATACTATAATTTTAGTTAATTTTTGTGTTTTAGCAACAAAATAAAAAATCTACGTCGAGCAAAACGTTACAAACTGGCGATGTTTTTATTACAAGGCATTCCAATTTAGCTCAAGTTCATGTTGTATTTCATATGGTAGTAAATGATTCTCTAAGATCAGGTAAAATATATTTAATTTTGATCTAAAAAATTTGTTTAATTTACATTTTTTATTTTATAAAATATTTATAGGAGACATAAACTCAAGACACCCAGCTATTTTAGGTTTAAGAAATATTTTAAAAACGGCTTGCTGCAATGATGTAACGACTTTAACGATACCTGTTCTTTTGGTGCATGAGATGACTGAAGTAAGTCAAAATTATACTTACTAAAAAAATTTATTTAGAAACAAATTTAAAACATAAATTGTGATTTTTAGGATATGACGGTTGCTTGGTGCACCAAAAGAGCTGAACTTGTATTTAAATGCGTTAAAGGTTTTATGATAGAAATGGCTTCTTGGGGAGGTGCAGAGTTGAAAAATTTGCAATTTTTAGTTCCTAAGGTAAAAAGTTATTTTCATTTTTTTTTTTTTTATTGTGTCAAGCTTAACATTATCATTTCCTTATTTTCAATAGGGAATGTCTGAAGAGGTTTTTGGAACCTTAGCGACCATGCTGCCAAGTATTTTTAGAGTTTCAAACCCATTGATTTTTAAAGCCACTAGCACACCACAGACACCGAAAAAGTGACGCAAAAGCAGTAGTAGTGTACATTTTCATAATTGTATATATAAATTATAAATATTTCGTTCATACTCTCTATGTATTATGGATCGTGATTCAATTTATCAACAATTATACATAAACAATTAGTTGTAAGAGTAAACATTTATAGGCTGCAATTTTTTTTATTCTTATTGTGTGTAATATTTCAAGACTGACGACTTGTTAAAACCTTTTTAACAGCCTAAAGATGATACTAATGTCATATTTTTTACTAATTCGAAGAAAAAAACGCTTTGTTATAATTAACATTGCTACTATTGAAAAAATTGAGAATCTAATAGCTAGAGAATTAAAAATAAAAGTAATTGCATTACTATTTTAAAACAAAAATACAATAAATTTTCACAACTACTTTCACAGCAGTGCATATAATACGTATAGTAAACTGCATACAATGGAGAGGGTGAAATTTTTTAAATTGAAAACTGTAAATAATAACAGTCGATGTATTTTATCATCATGAACATTAATTTTTTATAAGAGCACACATTTATATGTATGTATACTATAATCGACAAAGAATAAATTACTTATTAAATGTTAAAGGTAGTTTTCAATCATTTCATTTGTATTATAATTTCGCGAAATTTAGACGCAAACTCTACAAATCATCAATGTATTCATAAATTAATATTAATATGTCTCTTCCTTTACAGTGACCAAAAAGTAGGGAGGGTCATCACTGTTTGGCCTATTGATCGTTACATCTTTATCAGATTTTTATTTTCGTAGATTTTTCCTTTTAACAAACATCAAACCACTCGTACTACATTAATACGTAAAAGTTTGAGTACCAAACGCAAATTTCAATAACGCACTGCTTGCATTCTCGAACTACTTTTCTACTTAAAACGTTGGTCAAATTTCAGATGCCATTGCATATTAAATTTTATCGGAATCTCCGCGTTAGTTACGCACACGAGCTTGTATGAACATACACAAGTCATATCAAGCTCATCACGAGAGAGCTAGCAAATCGGCTTATCGAAGAAGTCTTCGGGCAAAAAATTCCAACGACACTTGTCTCGGCAAAATTTTTCTGCGACTCTGACAGAGAGGCACCACCACCGCGGCTCTTCGTTCGGCTAATTATAGCGCGAACTTTCGCAACAAAACCGATAACACTGCGCCCGGGCGCAAGTTAATTGAAAAATACGCGCAATCTTCTGAGTCGTCCGCGATTATCCGCTGAAAACAATTAATTGTATCTGTATGTACTTACTTGGTACAAAATAAGTAAAATGAGTGCAAGATAAAATGAAAAATATATTGATCGCAGTATTAAAGATGGAAACGTTGTTAATGGTAGCATTAATATTTTCTAAATTTTTTTTTTTTTTTTAGAAAAAAATTTGCTTGGATATGGAAAATTCACTCTGTTTTATTTGCTCAATATTATAATCGAATGTTACTGATCCATGAACAACCTCATTAACTGAATTGAAACTAAGACTTATTTAGTCTTAAACTAAACTTCAGGAGTCGTTCTAGATCATCTGCAAATGACTTAAAGTCATCTAAAAACTAGTGTTCACACTTAAAAAGTCTACTAATCGAAATGATAAAAATTTGGCACTAATTAGAGTTTTCGCCAATACTTCAAAGTTGTTGACCCCTTGCACTCAGTTCATAGAATGATGATCGTAAGTAAAATAAAAATTTGGCTAAATATCGTTATCACAAGTAGAGGACACAATAACAAAATCCCAAAAACATGGCAAATTCATCCACTCCCCTTCTTCGGGGCGCAAATACCATCTCGATTCCCTCCAATACATGAAGAGTTGCATGCGAATCGGACGAGAGCGGACGAGAGATTTAATCCGAAATTATCTTTTCGAAGTGTGGCCGCCAGAAGTCTCATCGTAGCTCTGAACTTCTGACCTGCTGATGAATTCTCTCTGCCGCTCACGCGGATCGTCCATCGGTGGCAACTCGCTCGGATAACGGACTGCCATCGGTTTGCGGTGTCCTCATCGAGCTTTTGAAAACGTTTTTTAGTCACTAAGTTTATTTACCTTTTCACTGTACAGTCGAAAGTGCTAAAAAATATCAGAAGCGAAAATGGTCTCTCGATTCAAACTTGTGGTCCTGTCCCTTGGATACCTGGTTCACTACACAGCGGCGTACGATTCTCTGAAAACGGTAAGCTTGCACCTTTGTCGATTGATGGAACGAAAAACATTAAATCCCATATACTTACTGTTGGCTTTCATAATTGCTCTAATGATTCGCGACGTACTAGCCAATTGTAGATTATCTCGCTCAAGAATTTCGCAATTCTCATGATAAAGCGTGCTAAAGACGCTGGTAAATGCGTGGAAAGGCCGCAATGATCCTATATGCAAAAGGCAAGATTTTAACTGCCCATATTTACGTATCTTAAAAAATCTATGTTGCTCTCAATAGAAAAACAATTGTAAAAGTTGATGAAAATGTGTATCATATTATTTTAAAGTAATAATATTTGTAGCTTACGATTGTCCTTTTTAATAAGATCAATATAGCTCATGGGTTATAAAAGAATACGTGGGTCAAAAATGAAAACGAGTCCAATATGTATATATTTTTAAAAAGAAGAAAAAATATTTCCACGTCTAAAGCCTCCTTTGAGTTTAATAGGTCGACCTGTCAAACCGCGGCCTTGCACGGGAGGACTTCTTTATCAAGCTTCAGCACCAAATCGACATGCGAGAAGTCAACGAGCTGATACTGCGGGGCAACAGGTTCGACAGCTTCATTGATTGCTCGACAAAGCTTGACAGCCTGCGTATCCTCGATCTCTCGTACAACAATCTCAGGAAGTTCTTCTTCCTCTGCCAGGAGGAGTACAACTTGGTCTCGTTGAATGTCAGTCACAATGAAATCGAGTACATTAACGACGAGGCTCTGAGCCACAGGGTCATCAACCTCAAGATACTCGATGTCTCCTATAACAAACTTTACGTCGTCAACGATACTATGTTGCAGCACATGAAGGTATGAGTGTATTTTTTTTCTTTGCTTTCAGCAACTGTGATTTAGTGAAATTTTACTCACTGGCGCAAAAAATTCAGAGTATTCACTTATATATTGAAGTAGTTAAAAAAAGAAGCCACCGCGAATCAGTACATGATTTCCGGTAAGATCAATCAGAATTTGACTAGTGAATGACTAAAAGTTTAGTGAATATTCACTGAAAAACAATGAATAACATTGATCGTTAGATTCTTTCACTAAAAATATATGTGAATTTTTCATCAACTCGGTTTACGAGATTAGGAATGGGTTATGTTTACTTTTACTCCTAGACAGAAATTAAAACAGAGACAGAAATTGAAGCATTTCAAGAATCGTGTAAGCATGTTTCCGTGTACTTGTGGGCAGTCAAAAAAACACTCCTTAAAAAAAAACATGATAATGTCAGAATATCAAGCCATAAAACTGATTTTTATTTATCAGCTTTCGGGCTTGCGAGTCAAGTACTCGAATTTATGCGAGAGATTGTGAGGGTGACATTGTACTTTAGGTTGCAAGATGTTAACAATTGGCTTTTTAAAATTACTTATCGATAATCTTTGATCATGCTTATACACTAATTTCGCTAATTTTTCAGTAAACACTTACTCTTTATTAATTTCCACTGACCAACTAATAAATATTCAGTACAAAACGGTGGAATCTCATTGATGTATGAGAATACAAAGCCAAATTTTTCTTACTTTTCACAGATTCATTTAAATGTTGAATAAATTTACTTTGGAGTGCATCCTAAAGAAAAATAACAAAAAATAAGGATATAAAATAATTCCACTGGGTTTTACTACAGTAATCACAAAATTTCAGAACCTGGAAGTTCTATCGCTCGCAAGCAATCCGATCGAGGAGAACATTGACTCATGGGTCTTCCAAAATCTAACGCAGCTGAAGCACTTGGACCTACGCAATATTTCGTCCCCGTACTTCTCCCCAATGCTCTTTGAGCCACTAACGAATCTCGAGCATCTGGACCTGTCCTACAATCCGATCGAAGACGTGCCACCCCTGCCATCAGGTCTCAAAGTCCTTTACATTTGTGGCACGAACATCCTACACCTGGGCAGCTTTGTGATGCCCCAACTGCGCGTTCTCGCGCTGGAAAACTCGTTAAACCTGACATCGGTGCTTCTTAACAACTTCGAAAACCTAACGCACCTCGAGATCCTGTCGATGCGCGACTCTCCAAAGCTGGCCCAGCTAAGGCTCAGGCCCATGAGCATTGGATCGCCACTGCTACCCCAGCTCAGGCAACTGTCCCTGCAGGGCTGCGCCCTCGAAACCCTCGACGCCGATCTGCTTCCACTCGTAGAGAGAGTTGCGGTGCTCGACTTTCAGAACAATCCCTGGAAGTGCGACTGCCATATGAAGTGGCTGAATGCCATCAATATGACCATCGATCTTGTTTATAGCTTCAGGTAAGCAATCTTTAAATTTGTTTGAAATATTTTTATTTTTTTGAATAAAGTATTGATGATCGAGAATTTATTGTCATCGAAATATGGCAACTTATCGACATTTCTCTGTCAAACTTTGTTAAGATACTCGTAGGTGGCGCTAAGAGTTTTTTCATCTCAGAATAAAAATCATTTACGAGTTCATACTTTACTTTAATATTTTATCTTCAATGTGTGAAATTGTTGAAATACCGATGTTTAATTGATACGAAGTTGTAGGTTATTTCATTATTACCGGCAAGTTGCTAAATTTATGAAAAAAATAAATACATTATTTCGTGATAGGCACTACTAACATTAATCTATCACACCACAGCAAAATGTGTTATTTTATATCATACATGAGAATAATGATACCTGATTTAAAACGATCCTCAATGTTTTGAGCGTCCAAATGATAATATAGGTAAAAATTGTTTTAAAATTTTGTGTATACTTTTAAAGGTTTCCAACTTTTTTTTTATAATTTTGTCATACAAGATTGATTTCTTCCTGTAATATTTTTACAGGAAAATGCATAATGAAAAAAAGACGTTTTTTTTAGATGCTTACAACATAATAAACAAAGTAAAACGTCAATTAGAAATGTTGTGACCAAAAAAAAGTATTTCTAAAATTGTTAACAGAGTTTATTAACTCACAACGTGAATTACCCGAATCGCCCTAACTTATTCAATGATAAAAGTTTTTTCAAGTCCAAAGGAGACTTCTCATGTATAACGGTTACACTTTTTGCTGCGGTAAAAATATGAGATACCTCACATGGATCAGTCGTGCCAAAAAATTATTTACATTGCTGCTCAATTTCTCCGAGTCAATTTGACAGTGGTACAATAGCGATTCGTCAAAGTTCGAGTACTGTCCCAAAATAAAATAAAAGACTATAAAATAATTCCCAACATTTCCCCTCCCCTCAAAAGTATTCTCAAACAAAAATCTAATTCCCCCGTTTTTTGCTGTGAACTTTCTTCGCTCAGATGCCAGACACCAGCAAGGTACCGAAACCGATTGCTCAACAACATCACGGACGATGAATTGGAGTGCAAGAATTCGCTTAAACCTAGTATCGGTATGATGGTCCCGGGTACGATCCTCTATCCCATACTTTGGGTTAGCTTGGTCATACTGACTGTGGTTTTGTTGGTGTTTTCAACTCTACATTACTCGCGAGGCTGCGTCACTCAGCTGCTCATAAAAATACGCCATAGGGGTAACGACACGATCAGCTACACCACTGTCATAGAGACGACCAACGACACGATTCGGATACTACCGGTTGCAGATCCTCAGGATGCCGAAATCTTACCGAATAAGTATCAACAAACAGGGAATGAAAAGACTCCTTAGACGTGCGATATGGCAGATAAAACATACATGAATTTTTATGATGTTTGAGGAATTACAATTTCAGATTACGGGACGTTGGGTCATAACACATTTTTCATCGTTGGTTGAGTAGAACAAAATCGCTCACGGAAGCAAGATATATTTCACTGTGACGATGGATCATACACTTATATGTTGACTTCAATGATATTAATGTCACAATGTTTTGTATTAATAATCAATCATATTATTGTCATGAATTTGATGCATCTATCAGTGCTTAAAATTAATTATTAAAACTGCAAAGATTGTCATTTTTCTACGGAACATCAAGTAACGCTAGATCTCAGTTAAAACTTGACATTATTGTTATATAATATTAAATTGTACTTATACTGCGTATTTTTGTTCACAAATAACATTTTACATTAAAAAGTTTGACAACTCAAGGTTCCTCATGTCCTCAAAAAATCGAAACATCCCAAAAACTTATCGATGGCACGTGTATTATCAACTAAACTATTAATTACAATAATGCATTGAAAAGCTGCTATAAAAATCCTCAAATCAACCGCAGTTAGACTAAAACAAAGCAACACACGAGGGGTCCACGTAAGTGCTCGTTTTCACAACAACAACAAAATATAAAAACATCTTGAAATCGTCAGCCACCCACTGCTATCCATTTCTAATACACCAACAATAAAAAATACATCTATTGTACCCTTTAATTCTTTTGTAGTTGCCGCGTACAACTACGTACACAAAAGAAGAGAAGAGACCAACGGCTCGCTGGCCCCGAATGCGCGATTTTTCTCGCCACTTAACGATGCAACGCTGCAGACGCATCACGCGCACTGATAATCGAAGTGCCGCCGCCACTCACGCAGCCACGTTTCATACGCGCCATAGCTGCTTTTGGCGAATCTTTAGAAAAAATAAACGGCTCATCGGACGGAGGGACTCTCTCCTTTTATTTCAAAAAGCAACGGTTGCACGAATATTTTTTGTTACTAATACTGATACACTCGACAGTGTTGCTTCAGAATGCTGTCCTGATTCTTCGGGAAGATCAGTCAAGCCTGAACTTCTAGAGGTCAGGTAAGTAGGAGCGAGTTGCTGTTCACGGTTTAGTTGACTCTGTGCTTCAATGGCTAGGAGATTTTTTATGTTGCAGTAGTCTTTGAATACACACCAGTTGCATTGGCCTCAACGTCCCATTCGTTAGACTTTTAATTAATAATTGAAGTCCGTCGTTAGCTACTTTTTAAAGATCTAAATATTAGTATTCGTTATTATATCGTTCACATACTAAGTCTTAGACTTGGACTAATTTACTCTCAAGAGCTTGAATGTCGATTCTAACTTACAAACGTTTGTTTTAAAATTTCATAGAATGTTTATATGTATAAAAATTGAAGACACATCATATTCATGACAACCAAAGAAGATTCAACGGTGTTCCCACGCAGATTCCATGAATTTTTTCAATATATGCACAAAAACAAGAAATTCGATAGTTCGCAACAATTACAGCACCCAAAGAGTTCACAAAATATCTGATTAATAATATACTAAGCTAAATGAAAGATACACTCGGTGACGAACACTTACAGAAACAACAACAGAAATAGAGATAGAAAAAGTTATTTAAGACAGATACAGAAGCGATTTTGAATTAAAAAATCATGAAGACTATTGAACAAGCACATAGAAATATGAAATTAAAAAAGCTTATATCACAAATTAATTAATAAAAACATAGTGAAATTATACTTGAAGCAAAAAAATGGATTAGAGAAAGATACACAGAGACTTAACAAAAAGGACAAGGATGATAATTTTTATGATTTATTTTTGACACACAAAATGCAGAAAATAACATGGGCATAATAGTTCAGACGAAGATACACAAAATAAAGAATTAAAAGAAAGAGAAACAGGTACAAGATCAAAGTAATAAAAACTTCGAGGCTAAAGATCACAAAGGATAAAAACTTGGAAACAAACAATGCATTATCGAATCCGTATAATAGATATACACAGGAACAAAAATCTATAGGTATTGAAGTTGAATAATTTGCAAAGCAATGCAAATACCGTAAACCATACAAGATATAGAGGAGAACGAGACATAAAAAAACAGAATTTAAAAATATAAAAACACCAGAAGGAATAACTCTACAATAAATGGAACAAAATAATTTACCACCTACCACATTGAATTCTTCATAATTCAAGTTTTTTTATTAACTACATTACGTTACGGCGTAATTTTTGTTCACTAATCATTATTTTAATACATCTTGTATATGTTACTAATTTTTTTCTATGAGATAACGATAAAAATGACTACTTAATCTTCTAAATATTCGTATTTAATGGCATTCAGAGACAGCCAACTAAGGCGACTAGTACATGGTAAGCTATTTGGTAAATCAAAAGTCTTGATTTCATCAAATAGGTTTGTTCGCTCAAGTAGCTTTACATTCGTTACAAATTTGTTTGTTGATGATAAAGTTGTAAAATTACACCGGGTACGAAAATGGCTATTAAATTTACTAGTAATTGAATAATACATTTTGTTAATTTTAAAGTTCTGCTGTAGCCAAGCAGAAGCATTTCTAATTTTTATAAGAATGTGGATATCACAATAAACGTGATCAAAATTTAGTACTTTTCAATTGGTTTTTACAAAATTTTTTCCTTTTAAATGATAGAGATACCTAATGTGAAATAAGTAACGTAATAGATGCATCAGTGTAGTAAAAATTAAACTTTTTACCTTTGATTATGACTTATAGAAAAAAAACTACTGCTTTATAGTGTATTTATCAAACCGATAGCTCTTCAAACGGGACTGTCTCGAGCTAAAATTTTCTCTTACATTGCGGGTATACAACGTAACATGTGAATTTTGTACGTATGTGTATACACGTATAGGTCAAAATTAACTGTAGCGTGTATGGTCCTAAACTACCTTTTTGCATCGACGGATATCGAGCCGCAAACTTGACGTATCGAATATCATATTTTTTGTAAGTAATCCAAGAAATAAGCCTCTGCCAATTTGCAGCCATCAGAAGCTGCGTGTAGCATGAATATATCTATCTATAAATACGACGTATTATATGTCCACTGAAAAAATAATACTGTGCGAGTATCGAGTCTCGATCTAACTTCACAATCGGCCGGCAATTTTAAGGAGCTCGCGTACTTGACGCTGTCCGATTTTTGTCTGCTCCTTTCTGTTTAGATTACCGGGTGGTTTCGTCGATTACGTATTCAGCGGCAGCCGCGTAGGTATTAATTTTCTACTCATGATGTGGATGCATTCATATGGAGGGAAAAAATGTTGTCCTTTTTTTCAAACCAAGCCAGGAGAGCAAGAGATCACTTTTTTTGGGTAGGGCTATCAAGTTTCCGAGCTGTCTGTGCTCTGCTATCGGTTCTCGAGTTATTTTAGAGTAAGATAGAAAAATAACTTCACTTCAGTGCAACGACTCTAGACATCAAAAAACGTTTAAATATAGTCGCAAGATACGTTTTTTTCCTTTTTGGAAGTAATATGCAGTTACTCATGTGAGTGGTGACAAAAAAAAGCTCTTTGAAAATGAACTTATAACTGCACGAATTTTTTTTCTACAAACCACAAAAATCCATTTTTTCTTTCGATACTACTTTGAAAGTTTACAATCCAAAACATCTTCAAAAGTCAGCAAACATCAATCTCCTAACCTTCAAATATGCAACTATTCATGTAACGTATCACACAATCTTTGTTATCTATTCGTGCAAAAAAACGCACGTGCACACCAACCACAAAGCATAACAAATAAAAACGCGTTCTATCGACCATTAGATGTGAGCTTCAACATTCATCTGATTCGTATGTACACACTCATGTACACCTATAGGGGTGCAAAAATACTAAAAATAGCGAAGGGGAGGGGCCAAATCTCCACCGCAGCCACCAGAGACAGAGAGCACTCTCTGGCCCGCTGGTGTATCACAGGCGCGCTGATGCGTGCGTAATCCTTACAGCCCTACGATAACCATCGCCCATGGACATACGTGTATATATATGCCCGCTCTCTGATGATCGAGGTTTTATTTTCATTATTCGTTTGTTCGGCCCGATGATCATGACGTTCCCTATGGACGGTGAGCGTGAGTTGATATACCTATCCGACGACGCTAGTGGCTTACTAGCGTAAGACCCCGTGTTTCCATGTAAATTAAATCAGATAAAGTAACTCGTGCTGCGTTTGAGGCCTATGCTGAGATGACCTGGAATCGAGGTGTGAACACGTATAGGTACGCGTGCGTGCGCTTCTCCTCTGTTTTTGAGTCTTTTTTTTACTTTGTTTTTTTTTTCTTGATTGATTTTTTCCCACAGAAAAAGAAACAAAACTGAAACCATAAAGCTATTTTTAATCTACCAATGAACAATTATTCTTCATTTAAATATATTTTCAGTTTTAATTACTAGTGTTATCTCTTGGACCAATAAGAATCCCTCAGTTTAGTCTAACTTTTGAAGTCACTAAGGATCACGCTGGTTAAGATTACCTCTGAAATTGACAAGAATCACAACTTTTAACCTATCTTCAAGGTCAACGAAGATTAAGCAACTCGAACCTTATAATTTTACTATTAATTAACCCCAACGGTCACATAACTGGAATCCATGTCTATCCACTAAGAGTCACACATCACCAACTAACCACTGAGGCTGCTTATCATCACTTAGTATGCTTTTACCTCTGGAGCCGATATGGATTACGTAGCTCAAATATTTCCCTTAAACTTTCAAGAATCGCACAGCCTAATATTACTTTTAAAGCTGCCAAGGGTAACACATCTACCAAACTGAAATTATTTATATTTTTATTATTAGTGTTGTTGTTATTGCTTTCACATTTCGCCTTCTTGCATTTAGGATAATAAGGATTTTTAGTTTATATTTAATTATGGTATTCGTAAATTTTAAACATACATTACATATACACGCTCATAAAATTTTTATATGAGGTAGTAACGAATTTTACTAACAATGTCCCTTAACTCAAGTACAGTTGGCAAAAACATCCCAATAATGCGCAAACTACAAAGGACAACTCAAGACGATCCAGTCTAAAGATTTTAATTCTAACATCGTTAACTATACTCTTCATTTAGCCATTGTTTTGCGACCCTTCCCCCTCCCAAATACTTCCAGAATCTTCGGTCAAAACCAATTGTCTTTAATACATTCCACTTAATTAAAACCGCAAAGTACATCTAGCAGATTAAAAAAAAAAAACAAAAAAAAACAAAAGCCCACAAAGATTTGCTCGTACCCATCCGGATTTCCTCCCTTTAAATAATCTAGAGAGCTGCAAACCTGTACGCAACGAGCGCGTATTTGCGGACCTCAAAGCCTCATACAGGCAGACCCATGGCTTAGCGGCACTTGCACAAAGACGCGTAAGCGGCTAAACACGGTATTGAGGGAAAGAGGAGGGCGTGGAAACAGAGAAAGAGACTGGGCTCAATTTTCTTGTCACGATCGTATTGACTGTGTGTATATGTATGTGTATACCACATACATACGAGGATGGTATGCATGGTCTATCTGACATTTTATAATGCATAATATGTGCGTGTGTAGTATAATGTTCTGGCCATCACGGTGCAAGCGAGTATTGTGCCAAGGTGTGAACAGGAGACTGCTGCTACTGATGCTCTCGCTGCAATGCTGGGCACTCTGAAAAATACATACAACATACACAATGCATGACTAAAAGTACAAAAGCTACAATACGTGTATGTATACCAATGAGAAGAGGGATGATGCGTTATATGTATATATGTACGCACATACATGTATAAAAGCCGATGGATATCCATAGAACGAGGAGGTGTGAGCTTCTGGCTCCCGAGCACA
Organism: Copidosoma floridanum; assembly: GCF_000648655.2. The sequence goes on from NW_019379654.1 coordinate 1,145,516, forward strand.
AGCCGCTTATGCGATCAATATATACCACGAATATGTACACCTACTGATCATCAGTATCTACCACCATTATATACCAGCGTCGCCGTGCTACATATTTTACGTCTCTCTGCTCTCTAGCACGTGTGCACTCCCCTCTCCTTGCTTTTTTCTATAAAGGTAAGTAAGCAAGTTGGACAATGGGCGAGTGTGAAATCGCCCAAGATAGGTTCTTAAAGTGACTGCTCCCACCAAATTCCTTTTTTTCTTGTGTGATATGTTTTTGTCGAGTCTGCGATGATCTCTCTTTTCCCCAGGCGCTCTATTTATGCGTTCTGGAGGATGAACTTTTCAGAAGCGTATAATGGGAATGGAATGGACAACTGGCCGCGTGTATTATGCACACATTGGACGTTTCAAAGGAGAGGAAAGAACAATGTTGCCATGAATGAAGCTGTGAACTATCTGCGTATAAGCTGTCGAGGTATGCCGGGCATGTGACCAAGGGTTGAGCGGAAGTGAGTGTGGTCTTATGGACCGACTGTAGAAAAATGTACATGGACGAGATTCGGCATAAGTTTTGTAGAAAAGTCGCGGTGATCACTCTGTCAGATTGTGTGACAAAAATGTTGATGATCTTCTACAGTTTTAAATTCATTCAACTTGAACTCATTTAATGTAAATTACATTTGTTTCTATAAACGTAAAATTTCATGATGTTAAAGAAAGGGGAATTTGATTATGTTTGATTTAATTTATTGAATACACCCTAGGGTCAACCCCTATATTATCAGTCATTGATTTACATAATTTAAATATGAAAATAATAATTTTCAGTACTTTGATTACATATAAGTTTTGCAATTTAATAAGTGATAGTTTGGTGAGCGGAAGAGAGAGAGAGAGAGAGAGAGAGAGAGAGAGAGCACAACTTTTGTGTTTTAAAAACACAAGTTTTGTGTGAATTGATGATCTAAATTTTTGTTTAAAAAAAATAAGACGATTTTTATACAAATTTAGTGGTGTAAAAATGCATTAAATACACAAAAATTGTACATCGTGATGAATCATACGTACATACGTATTCTTTATGTACAATATTCTAAAATGAACGACAACTCGAGCCAAACCACCATCGGTTATTGTAAAACCGAATAAACCACATTCTCAATGATTTCAATGAAGTCATTCATAATTGACTCTTTCGTTTCCCGACCTCACATCATTCGGAACAACCTGGTATTCTCCACGATTGGGTCACAAAAAGAGCCCATTTGCTTATTCCAGGCTCTTGAGATTCTCCTTGGAATCGCATCGAACGAGAGTCCACTGCAACACTCGCCAAAAATCGTCCCGGTAGCACATAGCATGCCTCAACGCTTCTTCTTTCCTTCCAATGATGCAAAGAAAAGCAGCATCCCTCTTCTTTCCCTCTCCTATTATTATACTGCTGCAGTCTGGCTCTCGTCTTATCGCCAGTGAATATCTTTTCCTTGACTCAGGAGAAAAAAAATAAGATCGAGGGTCGAGAAAAAATAATACGCAGATATGCAAAAAAACTTCCGTACAATCCTTATGTCCACGCATACATGCTTTTTCCCAAAGATTTGTTTACACTACGGATCGTTCGTCTTTGGAAGCTTTGCGCCGATACGTTGATTAGGCTGATGTTATGCACCTTTCGGTCTCCACAGTAGGCTTCTTCTAATGTATGTAAGTACACCGTCAGGTAAAGGGCCGAAGTCCCGTTTACCCAGCCTCCATGCAGACCAAACACCTCGAGGCCCCCGGATAATACTTTTGAGGTCAGAAGGGGGAGAAAAAAAACCTGGCATTATGGAAAATTTCTTAAGCAGGTTGTATCCCTTAGAGAGGACTGAGTGTATTTTTCTTGCGCGTGTCAAGGTTCTGCCACTGCAGCTGTTGTTGTTTCGAATTATAAGTCCATAACGGTTCTATTGGAAAAATGGCATTATCCTCTGGTCGCTTTCTTTTGTTCTTCTCATTTTTGAAAGTATTAGCTCCTGAGTGCAACTTGCACTGTCCCAAAGATTCAATCCACGCGTTCATGAAAAGTATGGCACATAATAATAATTCACAAAATGTACATGGCAAATACCAAGACCCATTTATATCAAATTTGACAAATAAATCGATAAGTAGGCAAGAGTGCATTACTCGAAAATCAAAAAAAAGCAAAAAATTCCTAAAAATAGAGTCGAAAAGAAGGAGACATACTTGCAAAAAAGAAAAAAGAGAAAAAAGTCCAAGTACCGTACACTTGGCGTTCCTCCGATGATGGCAATACCAGCTCGTCATAAATATTCTACCAACAAACTATTCTCGCGTTTCGCACCCCTCTCCAATCCTCGTCATCATCTGCCTTTCTCCACCTGAGACTCTGCAGCTCTTTTCTTCTATCCTGTGCTAAACGCTCGCTCTCTTCTCTTCGAGTCGATATATACACCTCTACCTTATACACACACATACACACACGAATCTCGCTAATCCGAGTTTCCGTCGAATTGTCACGTTTGAGCTGTTGTTGTCCCTCCGAGAGAGACCAGTAGTGGAGTTGTAACTCTCCGTGTGTATATAATATATATACACCATGCGCATCTCGTGCACTCACCTGACCTGCCTTCTGCTCGAGAGTCGAGAGATGGACCCAACAATGAGGGAAACCAGAAAGGTCGGCCGATGGTCTCACTCGCTTCCGCGAGATAATTACTTCCAGATGCTCAGGGGCATTTACATCTGTCGTATAGGTACTTCAAGGCAGTAGACGAAATCCGCGAAGTATAGTGTTTTATTGTCGTCCGAGAATGACGATCTCCAGTGGGTGTAAATACCTATGTGCTTGCGTAGACCAGCGGGAAAAAAGAGAGTTGGAAACAGTATGGAAGGTGTTTTCTTATTCTCATTCATCGAGCACCATGACTTCTAGAACGATTTGGAAAACTATATACTGTATCTCTGCTAGTTCATTACATAATAGTCTTCAGAGTGACGTAGGACAGGTTCTGCCTTTCAAGAGGCCGCTTAAGGTTGGAAACGGTTAGCAGCGAAAAAAGTATTGTATTAACGCTATTTTCAGTTGTGGAGGAGGAAATAGATTTCTTTGTCTTTTAATAAAAACGTTTTTTCGACCAGTCTATTGTTCACACGATTACTCCAGCTGTATAATAAAAGAGACAAATATGGCTTCTAGATGCATTGATACAGTCACTCGATTATCTCCCTTATCTGCTTGGAAAAATTACTTTTTAGACACGTTTTGTATCTTGTGACAAACTTCCTGTTTTTCTCTTTTATTCACAAACAATAAAGTAAAAAATTCGTGTACTAATAATAAATAGCTCGGTGCTCAGCTTAGCTGAGTTACAACTCAAAGTGGAATGTTTGGGACTTGTATGGCCACTGTATAAGTATAGAAAAGGGAACCATTGTCGGAAGTAAAAAAAAAACTTAAAACCCAAACAGTACCATTGTTATGAAGACAAGGTGGACTGTTCGATATTTTTATCCGAGATATCTGATTGGTGCGCTATCATTTTTTTTTTTTTTTTTTTTCGTTACATAAAGATATCAACACATCTTGTGGGTTTAGCTCGTATAAGAGAACTAAATACTTGAGTTTCGCATATCGTCTATAAAAGAGATAAAAAATAGACAAAAAATATTACTGAGTTCTGATCAAACCTTTTCCTCCATATTTAATTTAGATTAAAACTATTTGCAACAACATTTATGATTCATCTGTTTTGTTTGTATTTACTGATGAATGAATGAACGGAGCATTCGTTCATTCCACTTTTGCACATACCTCAAGGAAAAGATAGACAGAGACAGCGTGTGTACACACTTCGTTCTCTCAAAAGGACAGAAAAGTGAGGGAGAATTTGTCCACGGCACTCTATACCTGATACCTGTACCAGGGGAAATAAAAGTAGTTCTTTCGGAGTGAAATAGACACTCTGACGAATAGTATTTGGAATCCTTTTCTTCGTGAAACATATGACTCTTCGGGACCATCATTTTTCACGTAAACTATTACGCGTTGGAAAATAAGTAAACTGAAAATCGTATACCCCCGTACGAGTAAATAAACTAGGTGTTAATAAAAATTGCAGCAAGCCATGCCAAAATCTGGCAATGTTGTAGTCATATAGCTATTATTATTATTACTTTCAATTGATGTTTTATTATTTGGCAAAACATCTACCTTAAAAACTTAACGATAAGTTTAATTTTACTTGGATGCTTGTCATTTTTACTCATTTCTTCCTGATTGACATAAAACTATTTAGAATATAAATGCAGCTATTATTTCCTCCACTCAAATATACATTTTTTTTCTGAACTTCCAAAATAGCAACTTTTCCTCCATAACACGTGTAACGGAATACTATTTGTTATCTTTAGCACATACATAGATACATCCACACATAGCTACCATTCTCTCTCGTTTTCGGCTGCTCTAGGACAGGAGTCACCAGCTATGCGGTGCAACAAAAATACGCGACGAGAGTTACTCCCGTGTTAGCTCAGAAGGGGTGGCGCTCGTCCAAAGTATTTTCCGGAACAACGCAGCTCTGGCGCCGCAACTCATGTATGCTTGGATAACTTATGCAAGCGCGCTGTGACTTTTAAATCTTATGTATATCTTACATGCATCAATGTGTGTACATAACGTATGCTTGTGAAACGAATACGAGTCGCGCAGGAAGTGGCTGTGATGCTTTCGGAACTCTATCCGTCTATCTCAGTGACGGAAAGAAAATAAATGCTTACATGCGACTAGCAAATGAGGCTTGCAGTTACTTCTGTGATGCATGTGGTGTGTGGCACTTTCATTAAAGGTTATAGGCTAGAAGAAGCTTCGAGTACAATTAGAAACGTCAAGACACTCGTTTTCTTGTCCCCCATAAGACTGTAAGCTCTTAACTGAGCTTTGTACTTTTCTGTCATTTAAAGAGTTTTGTTGGAAAGAGAGAAAGCTTAAAAAAAGAGAATGATTAAGTTTTATGTTTCTACATATTTTCTAGCAGTTTTTAACTATTAAAAAAAATGTTTAGTTGCCTAAAGATGTGTTGCTACTTGTGATGAAGGTAAGTGATATTCCTCGCATTCTGATAATACAATGCATTTTATGATTTAGTATATATGTCGTATGTTCCCCTGTTCAATCATGGAACACTAGCAAAAAATCTTATTAAAAAAAATATTAACTATGGTTACGGTACCGTAAAATAATCGTGTTATATGTCCAAATTTCAATTTCCAAGCAATGCATTCTGTCCTCAATAGTTTTTCTGCCACTCACTTAGTTATTTTCTGACGCTACGCCGCGGCCAAAAATTTTCCGCGCCTCTTCACTCCGGACAAATTCAAAATTCCGATCAACCACCGCGTGAAATTCCACAGAGATATATACTGCCAATGCTTCATTGTGTGGAAATCACGCACATCGACATTACATAAATCGAAGGCGCGTATAGTTGTCTGCCACATAATACATTGTACTGCAGGAGGGAGGAAAAGCAAAGAATATAAATTATGGGCAGGAAGAGAAGCGACGACGCGTGAAATGACGGTATTGGCGAGCCCGAAATTTTCGACGAGCAATTTTTGGCTCTATTGCGCGTAAGAGTACCCACTGGGCGTGAAGGCTGAAACAGGTAGTGGACGCTCGAACGCCTGAGACGATTAACCGGCAAAGTGTGCGTTGAAAATAAAAATCGAATTGTACGCGAGTATGAAGTGCGAGCTCGATCGAGTTGGGTGATAAAAAAAAGTCCTTTCGCGTATGAAATTGTGTGAGAAGAAGCACACGAACGTCGAAGTGCGTAAAATTAAAAAAAAAGGCACTAGCGAAAGCTTTTGAGAACGAAATCGCGTTTCTCAACGTCCATTATCGTCAATGGCCTTTACGAGCGTGATAATGCTATTGGATCTAGTACGGCATGTGAGAGAGTGAATAGACATGGTATGATTCTTTTTTTTTCTTTTTGTTACAAGAAGAGTTCACATTATTATTCTCACGTAATTTTATGACATTCATCGCGAGAATGAACAAATATTAGCATTGAAAAATGAAAAATTTAATCGGAAAATGCATGTAAAAAATAGAATTTTCAATTCAAACTAATTTAGAAATGAGAAGAAAAAATGCCCATAATTTGATATCATTTTTAACTAATTTTGCAACTTGATGATCAGTAACATGTTTATTGAATGAAAAAACTACTTGATAAACTCTTCTCAAATGTCAAACTCGCTCGGAATAAACAAGGATGTCGCTCGTTTTTGCGTTAAATGATGGGATGAGTTGATTCTGCACTTACGAGTAGAAGTATTCATCAAAACCGAGTCGTTTTTTTCCAAGGGCTTGAGAAAAATATCACTTATTCTTTAATGTAAATCTGAGTTATCATATTCTTCAGTGCTAGGCTGAGTTACCTCTTTGTTTCTTTGAGGCGAAAAAATGAGCACGTAATTAGGTACCTAAAAAAACAATCTGCCCTAAAAATAAAAACCCTTAAAAAATCAGATCAACCTCATTCGACTTAATAGTAAGGTACACTCTGGACAAACTACACCCTCGATAGGGATGATTGGTTTTTTAGTCTATCCTCCTCATCGCGTGCAGCAGCATCAGCTCTACACAAACAAATCGGCCTGGCGCCATCGCAGATGTGTCCCGTCATCTTTTATCTGACCAGACTTTTTCTCCTCTTTCCTTCATCTCTCCCGTTATACGTGTACACATGCATATAGACCGTGAATCGCCCGACTGCTGTGGTTTAATGAACGAGAAAGAGGAAGATATATACACATATACATATGAAAGCAGTTGGAGAGAAAGACGAGAGGGAAGGAAAAGAGACACCTCAAATTTCAGTCAAAACGAAGTCAAGCAAACTCGAGGCTCCTGTGTAAATAGACGGTGAAAGAAAGAGAGGAGCCAACCTGATGGGGGCTGCAGCACGCGAGACGATGGAAACGCTAGAAGAGACTTCCTTGGCGCCACTTGTAACATAGTCTTCTTCTGATCATGAGTATCTTTGTGAATTCATTTTTAATGTATTCAAAAAAAAGTATTCAAATGACAAAAAATTACAACAATACAGTAACGGTATGTTAGTATTTCATTGAGCTAGGAAGTATAATCACGTTTAGTTAAAAAAACATGTCACGTAATCTATTTACGTAAGTAAATGATTTAAAGAAATAACATTGGCAAAATTGTAATCAATGTATTTAAAGTCAAAAGTTCAAACAACGTAAAAAGTTTATTTCTGTAAGAATAATGTTTACAGGGAGGCGATGTCTGCCATCAGTGGTCATATACAGGCAATATAAGCAATTGATACCTTAGACCTTCGTTATTTACGTCTCTGGCGTTGAAAAAATAACCTGATATTAATTCAGAAACTGTGAAAAATTCAACATCACTCCAAGTCACAAATATTTTACGATTTCAAAATACAAAGTCACGAGTAAGTATATATATATTCCATAGCTCCTGCACGCGGAAGTGAAAACCAAATAACTAACAACACTTACGGTTGACCGCACGCAACGAGTGAAATTCACGATTACCCACACATTATCCCCATACCAGCAGCCGTACAGCATGAAAAATCTAAGTAAAAGGCTTTGGACTCTCACTCGTCCGTGACAAATTGCCCACGACTGCATTAAACACAGCAGTCATATCCGCGTCTGCAATAACTATGCGAAAAAAGAAAGAAGACCCTAAGTACTGCACAATAAGGCTCTTTTCCCTCCTCATAAGACAACCGTTAAATAATAAAAGGCCGCCATACTGCAAACGCACGCACGTATGTGTATACTCTAGCATCATCCCTCCCTTTTCGCACGCGCATAATGGGCTTTGGGGCCCCACATATATTGGTACAGGGGCGCAGTTGAAAGCGGATTCTGCGGATTATCCCGCGTGGCGATACGTCCCCGCGATCTCCACCAGCCACCCAATGGCAAACGAGAATTCATTGGGTACATGTACGTACACACAATGGGTCCCCATGCACTGCAGCCTTCCCTCCTATCCTGTGCAGCGCACGTGCGTGTGTGCGCTTAAGCCAGCGTCCAATAATGGCACGATGATTTACACGTATCGGGTATACCGGCTGCTATTCCTGATGCTCCAAGATTTCCTCGGCAATTATCCTTTCTAGGCGACTCCTTTTTTTTCTCAATTTGAATACCACTGATGTTGTCAAGGGCTCTACTCGGTGATTATATACTTATTGCGTGGCTTTGCACGACCAATGCAGTGGAAGAGCGAACCAAAGTATTGCCAATCGGGGATTGATATCTTGTTTGGAGCTACGTGCGAATTTTTTTTAAGGCCCTCAAGTGGTTCGTGTTTGGCGCTTGACGTGTAAACACGATTTTGAATGATGTAATAGGAAAATAAATTGTACGAGTTGTGGTGTTCCAACGTTTGGTAATTCGTTCTGTACTCATCTGCAAGGTCAAACTCGCGGTCATCACTCATCTTGTTATGAATCATACATTTTGCGCAACGATTGCACTGAATCGTACCTCTTTCATCCATTAGTTCGCTCGAGCGATAAATCATCTATGGACGTAAAATTTGAAATTCCGTAAAAATTATACCACAAAAACACAAGCTTATGCCTCGTGCAATCTTTTTCCTCGACTCAGCTTATCGCGCGTGTACACACGCGCGTTATATCATTTTCAACGCGAGGCTTCGTCAATACATTTTCGCGTGAGCGACAAACACCACACTTATCAGGAGACGTCAGAACAAGATGACAGAAACGAATATTACTTGTATGGATATGTACGTCCGTACATGTACTTACATATAAGTGCGCAGGTAGTAATTTGCGCGGAGGTCGCCGATGCGACGGTAAACAATAGCTCGCACGCGATAGAGCGATCCTCCGTAATCAAATGGAATATATCGCAAGTTGTGTACGTAAAAAAAGAAGCCGTGCGCTACTTTTATTCTACTGGTGCGATCGTTATCATTGCAGTAATTCTCGTATGTGCGACTTTGAGGGCAGGTACGTCCGTGAGTTGTCCAATATACAAACATATACAGGCCAGGTCAATGCTATAATCAAACGAGCGAGCCAATCTATTGTTTCAAATATGCATGAGGCATCGATCCTTTGGTTATACGTGTTTTGTATCGGAGAGTAATATTTACACATGATTGAGGTTGAAACAGTGGTGAAAAATATCGAAATTTGGTTCTATTTTTTTCCTGTGTTTGGTTGAAATATATTAACATGAAAAATGTTATTCAAGTGTATATATCATGTACATAGATTTTTCAAATATTTATTTGTGACATTTCAAGAAGGAAACGTTAAGAAACGAGGATCATAGACTGATATAATGTAGAAAAAAAGTAAATATATTATTACATACGAAACGCTAATTTTAATGGTATTTATTTTAAGTTTTCAAAAAAAAAAAAAAAAAATTGAGTTTGTGAGAAAATTGTTTTTCGAGATTCATATGATTCGTATAAACAACAAAGTATAGCATGAGAATCTCTTGAGATGTAGGACGAAAAGATAAAAAAATTTACCTTTCACGAGTAAGCACCTTTTTTTGAAACATACCCTTGCAATACCTGGCAATTGAATGATAAAATACGATCATACATAAATCGTTTCGATGATAATTGTGAACTCATTAATATTTCCTCGAGATAAAACAATTGAATCATCATGGCAAGCAGAAAGAGTTTTTCCCGCGGCGTGAAATTAATATTTCTAAAAAACGAATGCACACAGAACCTAATAGATCATAAACTACAATGGCACACAATTATATTAAGTATAAATTTTAAAAAATAACGGTAAAATATTAACAACTTTTTTTTAGCTAATATTTAGTACATTTGCATATAATGTTCTCACAAGAGGGTAACAATTTTGCTTTATACAATCGGTCAACACGAACATATCTCCCTATCTGCACATACGCGTTCTCTTGGCACTTAGTATGTATATAGACTTTTGTATAATGGTAAAGAAAATGTATATCAAATTGAGAAATGTGTCTCATCCAACTACCCACTGTCATCGAAGTTTTATAGGCTTTCTTCAGCTTAGGCTCGTACATATTACCGGATTACGTCGATTCCTCGACCTATAGTTATTAAACGGTTATGTGTACTATCAGCTCCACAAATAATCTTGTGGGTTTTTGCAAAGAACTAAAATAATTTGTCAAACTTAATTAAAGACTAAAACCAGTAGCCAGTAGCATTTTTATAATTTTTATAACTACAGTATCTCAACCAATATAATCTATGACAGTTTTTACATATAATCTTTTTACAGTTTTTCGCAAATTCGCATACGTAACCACCAGTATGAAAAAACAAAAAAATTAATTTTCTCGAGAACGCATGTTAATTTCTTCTAATGTAAAATTCATTATCTCGCAGAGATAATCATCAACTACAAAAGATCTTCGCTATAGGTTACAACATTAAAAAATATGCTTATTCTATCCATAAGACACTGCTCACAAAAAGATTAACCTCACAACTATCGAAATTTGTTGTGTATAAAATAATTGAAATGTTATTTAGCACTTTAAGGTAAAATAAATCCAAAGTAAAAATAGACCAACCTTGGATTTGAAAAACTTTGGTATCTTTGTCTTTGACAAAACGATTCAGCTAAAAGTAAACAAAAACAAAATAAAAAAACGTAACGCGTATAAGATATAAGAAGAAGAAGAAGAAGAAGAAGAAGAAGCTAAAAGGCAGCTTGACTGATATTTATAAAAGAGAAAAGAAAGGGAAGCTGTCAATCTTCCGGAGTTATTGTAAAGCAAAAGAGAGAACGCAAGACACCCAAGTCAAAGTTGCAAGGGATGAAGCGAGAAAGATTTGCCCTGGAAGATCACGACGCCAACAACAGCATCAGATCGCGAGAGGAAGATCATATTTCTCTCAGCTCTATCTACCCGTCGCACCCGCGCATCCCGTTCTAAGCTCGCCCCTCCCGGCCCTTTCTTTTCTTTACACACACCTATACGTCGCCATATTTTGTACATGCTCACTCACTTCATCATATCGCAGCTCACGACAGGGGGGCGAGATTCAGACAGCAAGAGAAGGATAGGGATGAATATATATATATACTGTATCA